>JAXGGA010005910.1:0-74093 GCA_038373865.1 Uloborus plumipes | reverse complement strand
GCTCTTTTTGTCAGGAGTGTTTGCATTGTTTCTGACGGTATTTTGAATAAGTTAAAGGGTTCCAGAGTTTTTAACCCTTTCTGTTGCTTTTTGCTTATGTAATCATTTTTTACACAGTACTTAAGGGTAAGCAGCAATTTAAAATTTAATCCAGATTTCTTTTCCAATAAGACTTTATATCGATTTTTATTTAATTAAACATACAATAAGAAATTTAAAAAGAAAAAAATTCCCGATATTCATTTTGGAAAAAAACTTTAATGGCTTAAAATTTATATTATTCATTTTGGCATACTGAGTTATTTAGCCAACTTTTCAGTTTTAAGACATTTTAAAACCACATGCACAAAATCTTATCTTACCACTTTATTTATTTTCTCTCTACTGTCATTATAGTAATAGAATATATAAATGAACAAAACTAAATAGCCAAAATGTCGTTATACAGTAAAGCCTCCATTAGCTGAAGTGATTGGAAAGGAACAACTTTCGATAAATCGAAAATTCCGGATAAAAGAAGGACTCAAAAATTGCTAACAGGAGACCACAGAAACTTTAACTCAGGATTAAAATATGTACACTTTGACAAAATAATAATCAAATGTGATTTTTTTTCAATTATGTTACTATTATTACAAACGATAAACTAGCTCAATATTTTACGGAAGTTAGGAAACATACTGTAAATTAAGGAAGATGTAATGTTGTAAGTATTAATCTTTATTTCATTATTTATAACTCAGTGCGAATTTCTTATTTTTTTATTTAACAAAAAAAAAAAAACTTAATGAAACAATAGTTTACTTTCAGTTTGATCACTGTTGTCTTGAATAACATTTAGTATAGTATTTACAATTACAATGTATTACACTGCTCGACATTGAAAATGCAACACCAAGAAGGAGTGGCCAGAAATTCACGCAAATTTTACCGTAGACGCACGTCACCGAGTTATGCAAATGATATGAAATGCGCAGCTCTCCGACGCACGTGAAGTAAGATAGAATGAAGTTGAAAAGTGGGCTATGTTCATGTTGGTTTTTCTGCCAGACTAATTATCGGAGAAATTTGGTTTTTGTCTCGAAGGATACGTGTGATAGGAGGAAATGCCACGCCGTCCTCAACGAAGACACTTCCAGCATATAGACGACTTTACAAGGGGTATGGTGATCGGACTGAGAAGGGGAGGTTGGTCCATACGTCAAATTGCAGCTGATACCCACATGGATGCAAGCACTGTGCATCGGCTGTGTCGGAGATGGTTGGAAAGAGGAAATGTAGCCACATTGAGGGGTGCAGGTGCAGCCAGAGTGACGTCAGACCGCTTGGATCGACGGATTCACCGACAAGCTGTGACGGACCCGCAAGTCACTTGTACGTCGATTCTGCAGCACGTGCAAGGTACCCTGGATATTCCTGTGTCGACCAGAACCATTTCCCGTCGACTGGTTGCACGTGGCCTGCAATCACGGCGCCCGCTAAGAAGACTGCCATTGACCTCACAGCACATACTCCAACGTTTGGAATGGTGCAGGACCAGAGCGACGTGGATGGCAGAATGGCAAACCGTAGTGTTCTCAGATGAATCCCGCTTCTGTTTGTCCAGCGATAGTCATCGTATACGTGTGTGGTGTCGACGTGGAGAAAGATCGAATCCGGCAGTAACTGTGGAACGCCCCACAGCGCGACAACGTGGCATAATGGTTTGGGGCGCTATTGCATACAATTCCGTATCACCTCTAGTTCGTATTCGGGGCAATATGACGGCCCAACGATATGTAGATAATGTACTGCGGCCGGTGGCAATCACCTACCTTCAGGGTCTGCCAAATGCAATTTTTCAACAGGATAACGCCTGGCCTCACAGTGCTCGAATCAGCCAACATGCTCTACGAGGTGTACAGATGCTTTCCTGGCCACCATACTCTCCTGACTTGTCACCAATCGAACATGTGTGGGACGTGATTGGAAGCCGTTTGCAGAACCTGTCACTGCCTCGTTCAGAGGACGAACTGTGGCAAATGGTTGAAAGGGAATAGAGTGCCATCCCTCAGGACACCATCCGCAGGCTTATTGACTCCATGCCTAGACCTGTTTCTTCGTGCATCGCTGTCCGCGGTGGTCCTACTTCTTACTGAGCCGACGCCGTCCTCGCTCTAAATTTTGCTTATTTATTTTGAAATAAATATCACTTATTGTTCCATGCTGTCTCTGTCTTCTTACCAAATTTCATCAATTTCTGACCACTCCTTCTTATTGTTGCATTTTCAATGTCGAGCAGTGTATATGTACTATTAGCATTATTTAGAGCGTTTGCAAAATTTATCGGCGAGAGCGACGGGAGGGGGATGAAAATAATAATAATAATAATTATTATTATTATAAATTATTATGAACAGGAGAGATAAAGATGCATATAATTCTGTTCTTTCAGTATTGACAATCGTTCTTCATAAATCTTGAAGTAATACTGGTTTTTCACCAAAATAAATAAATTAAATTTAAGAAATTGAACTTCGGTTAAAAAATGTTCCGGTTAAAAGAGTTTAGGAAATAGTATATACTGTACTAAGCAGCAGGTGTCGAAGTTGTTGAGAATTGAACGTATAAATGAGTAAAATAGGTCTGATGAGAATGCGATTGGGAAAACCAGTGGAGCAAAGACTCAAAACGGTTGTCGATATCATGGCATATTGTTTCAATGTTATGCTACAGAAACGTTGAGAAACGTTGGTTCACTGTACAGTACAGTAATTCAGAGTTACTTTCAGTCATGTCAGTCCACTTTTTAGTGTACTTCAAAAATTTTCAGCACATTTGACAAGCACATACACAAACTATCTTATAGATGACTGATGCTTTCCCATTATCCCTTAAAGAACTACTAACGAGAAAATCAGATAAATAAAGCAGGGGTGCTCGTCCTTTAAAAGTGATGGCATACCCTTGTAAATATGTAACAGAGCCCACAAAAACCGAAAGTCTTAACAGGGCACCAGTACCATCTCATGGCCCCCAAACAGATAACAGTTTGTTCCACCAATTGTATTAATTACATCCAAATTTTTAATTTTGGAACTTACAACCCTTTATTTCTCAGTGCTTCAATTGATGCTTCATCCACTGAACACATTATTTGGTTTATTAAGAGAATTGAGCTCCTTACCGAATGGTTACCATGAAGAGGATGAATGAAATATGTCTTTTTCTCCAAGAAGATGGCCCCTCTAAAAACGAAAAAGAATGCTTTATAATTACATGAAGAAGATTAGGGCCAGTATAGATGAAAGGAAAATAGAGTATACATGAAAAAATAAATCCTATTACCACATTTGTAGTAATTTTGACAGCTAAACTATTGGTGAGTGAAGACTACATTGCAGAAAAAAGCTGTTGTTTTTACAGTATAATACTGGCAGCAAAGGTTGCACTTTAAGACTGTAAAAGCATAGAAATCTGTAAAATTTTCTATTTTACAGCTCGTAACTGTAAAATAGCAAATTTTACAAGTTTATTACTATAAAATTAGCAATTTTACCATAAAATTAGCTGTATTATACTGTAAAAACAACAGTATAATACTGGCAGCAGAGGTTCCTGCTTAAAACTGTAAAATGCACCGTAATAAAATGTGAAACTGGCAATTTTACAGTTTATTACTGTAAATTAGCAATTTTAGTTTACTACTGTAAAATTAGCAATTTTAGTTTACTACTGTAAAATTAGCAATTTTAGTTTACTACTGTGAAATTAGCAATTTTAGTTTACTACTGTAAAATTAGCAATTTTAGTTTACTACTGTGAAATTAGCAATTTTAGTTTACTACTGTGAAATTAGCAATTTTAGTTTACTACTGTAAAATTAGCAATTTTAGTTTACTACTGTAAAATTAGCAATTTTAGTTTACTACTGTAAAATTAGCAATTTTAGTTTACTACTGTAAAATTAGCAATTTTAGTTTACTACTGTGAAATTAGTAATTTTAGTTTACTACTGTAAAATTAGCAATTTTAGTTTACTACTGTAAAATTAGCAATTTTAGTTTACTACTGTAAAATTAGCAATTTTAGTTCACTACTGTGAAATTAGCAATTTTACAGTTTGTTACTGTAAAATTAGCTGTACTATATTGTGAAAACAACATCTATTTTTTTACAGTGTACGTAACATGTAGAAGACGTTCTGAGAGTGCTGCGTGTATCCAATCATTTGTGTAGACGTCATCATTGTTTCAAAATGACACTGGATTTTTTTTTTTTTTTCAAAGTTTAATGATCTTGCATTTTCTTCTACGGCACGTCTACAAATACGAAGTAACTGGTTTCAACTAACTTTACTTTTCACGTGGAAGGTTAGTTTGCTGTGAATTTCATCTGCCCATCTATTTTTTATGTGCAAGTTTAGGTGTCTAAATCCATACTATAAAGCCTGTACTTTGGGGTCATTAGAAAAAGCAATGCAGCTACTCGACTGCAACCTTTCTTGAGAAAAAACTTTTACAACTCTTTTACAAAGCGATTTATATAATTATTCAAATATGATTTCTCTGACTTTGCAACAATTACCTACATGTAGAAAATTACTAAAATTAAATATTGCATTATAAAAGTGAATTGGAAAAACAAATAAATAACTAAAAATATGTTTTACAAGAAATAATAAAACATTAAAAAAAAGAGCTTTGTTTTAAAGATAAAGTATTTTTATAAGCATAACGAATTCTGAAGCAGTAAACAATATCAAAACAACATTTAAAAAGCTGTAAAAATACGCGTATTTTAACAAGAAAAATAATTTCAAGTACCTTAACAATACAAACTAAACACACTATCAAGCCTTCAATTTAATAAAATTATAATATAAATAAGTTATTCTAAAAAAATGTCCAAAACATTATTTTCTAACTTATTTACTTTTTTTGATAAAATGTTTTATATTAAATTATTTTTCGTGTTTATGCAATTACGTAGTAGTTAATAAACTCTGCTCTTTAGACAATTTTTATTCTATTCGAGCTCTTTAAAGGTTGGTTATTCGCGAAAGTTTAAAATACCATTCCTAATCATTCAGTTCAAAAGCCACATTTAAACAAACAGTAAACATATTAAAATTTTATCTACAAATAATATTTAAGCTATTATAAACAAATATTTCTAACCAACTCTAATAGCAATTTCAGGAAATTTGCAATTTTTTGTGTTTTAAGCAGATAAGTTTCTCTTAGTTCAATAAACCTAAATATATCAACAAATATTTATAATACTCAGCCTTTAAACGATACTTAAGCAAAGTACGTTGAGCAAATTGCTTTGGAATGCATTAATAAAGGAAGAACAGATCGTACATTTTGATTTCTTTACTGCAAACATAGTTTACGCAAAGAGAAATTTAATTACTTCCATGTGGAACGTATCTAAATGAATCTTTGTTTATATCGTTCTAAATATGGTTCGAAAGAAAATGTCTTTGTTAATACTTTCAATTTGCTTGTAGATAAATGGGATACGTAATTGCATGATTGTCGATTTTGTTGTATGCGCAAGAAAAGGTTTTAGATGTCAAGCGATTTATTTCGCACAGTTCAATGTGTGGGTAATTATTTTGATTTGAATATTTTTCGATTGCTTCAAAATTGAAACCCGGAGAATTACGATTACGTTCAGAAGTTAGGGACATATTTCAATATAGCTCACGAGTTAACTGTAAAAGTTTGCTACTGCGATCATGACAAATTGATCATGTACACTGCAAAAAAAAAAAAACTGTTGTTTTTACAGTATCGTACTGGCAGCAGAGGTTCTAGCTTAAAACTGTAAAATGCACAGCAATAAACTGTGAAACTAGCAGTTTTAGTTTATTAATGTAAACTAGCAATTTTACAGTCTACTACTGCAAAATTATAAATTTTACAGTATTTTACTGTAAAATTAGCTGTATTATACTGTAAAAACAACATTTATTTGTCACATATAGAATTTAAAATATTTTTATAAGAAATGTTTTCTATATTGAAAACGAGTAGAAATAAATGAAATGCTAATTAACTTGGACTTGTATCTGAAAAATTCAAAAAACATTTTTGGCAAGATTAAGATAGGCCTTTGAAGGAAAAACAAGGATCTTTTGAGGCTCCTATGATACATCTACATAAGGCAATGGATCACGTGACGCTCTATCTACTATTCACAAAGCAAATAAAACTAATGTCAAATCATGGCACAATATGGAAGCATCTTCTGCCCTAAGGTCCATTCGTCACATGAAGCAATGAATCATGTGAGTCGGTATTTACCAATCACTACGCGAATAAAGCTGGCCCCCGGCACAACATAGCATTATCACTTATAAGCAGACTCACTGCATAAAATTATCAACCACGTGACTCGTAATTGCCAATCATAAAAACGGTAGAATGAGAAACGTCAAGCCACAAGTTATCTTGATTTCTCAATAAAAACTATTACAATCGATTCCCCATAATACGAACTCGAACTATCCGAATTGCTTCAAAAATTTCAGAAATAGGAACTAAAGCAGATTTTCAATGATATAAGAGTACGAATTTAGTGTAGGCGTAGCGCGAATATTATTGAAAAGATGAGTCACCGTCTCGTAGTAGTTCTATTATTGGCTGTTAATAGATTTGTAAGCACGCTTTAATGCAAAAGTGTTGATTTTCTGTTAATTAAACAGAAAGTCAACACTTTCGGATAGTTAATTAAATTAAACTATTTTTTTCTTTAAAAATAGTTTTTTCTCACATTTTCAACACATGCACCTTTTTCTTAAACTAGATAAGTTAATTAAAACCCAATTTATCGACTTCTTGCTTATTCGGATAAGGTCCCGTCCCAATTGATTCGTGTAGTTGGAGTTTCAGTGTATGTGGAATGATTTAGAGCAAGAACTTTAAATAGAATTTAACCAAAGCACCAAGTTAATTAAATTGCTATTGTTTTTGAGTGATAATGTTTTACTCTTTTTGCGTTGCTCCATGTAAAATATTCTTTCAATTTGGGATCATTTCTTTCTAGAGAAAAGCATTTATCATATTAATGCTATTTGAGGAATACTTTTTTTGGAGGGACAATAGAAAGTTCTGCACTCAACCCTGTGTTTTCTGTATGGTACTCATAAATATGATATAAAACATTTGAATAATGTAGTGGCTAGAGCTGATAGTGGAAGCAAGGCTTCACTAGATAGCGTTTTATACAGGCTGTTTCATTTGATCAAAAACCTTGGGATAAAAACGGTGGGCATTGTCCAGCGACATCTAGCGAATTTTATGGTAACTAACATTATATACAAATCAGATAAATAAAAGACAAAATTAAAAGTTAATTTGTTGGCGAAAATTTTACAATTTAGCATTTAATTCTATTTTAGTATATTTTAACGTCATTGAAAAGCTTGTTTTATTTGTTGGTTTATTCTGAATTTCAGCGGCTTATTTTAATTAGTTAGCGAATTATTTTTCATTTTAATTGATTCTAATTATTAATTAACTATGAAACGACACTGGCACCGCAGAGCGATAAATGGCGGATCTATTCGCTAAGCGAGCCAATACTACCAACGGGTTGCTACAGAACTTTTTAAAATTCAGTCCACAGTTCACCATGATACAGTTGGTCGTATAAAACGTTTGGTTGTATATCTTCATCTGAAAGGGGAATTTATTTCCCCTAAAAAGCAGTACTAATAAGGCCTTCGGCATCAATTCACTATGTACTCTACTTCAGTTAACTATATCAATATTTTTTAACCCTAAAAGATGGGATAAACATCGCTTTTTACAGCAGAAACAATATGCTAATAAATGTTAACAAACATTTGGGTGATCCTTGTTCAGCGCACTCTAGCGGGCATATCTTCACCATTGATGTTTTGAGTAATGATACAGCCTGTTTAAACGCTATCTAGTGAAGCCTTGGTGGAAGTGAGCAAAGCCGCTTGATGATAACGTGGTCTGTTTGGCATAGGGATGTTGAAAACAGGGGGCCAATCAGATCAGCGAAATGTTCATGAGCAGAGTCGACAATCCAGTGAAACATTCATGAACGTGGCAAAAGCTGGCGACAAACAGCAACCCTCGTTGTTTACTTCCACTATTAGCTGTCGCTGAATTCACTTACAATTATAAAACAAGTATAAATAGAACGCTAAGACTATTTGGAGAAAAGTCTTAAAAGTACCCATCTTTTCACTTTTAATAAGTCGGTGCGACTTCTAACAGAAGAAAAAAATTATACAGTCTGCTAGGCATTTGATAAACAGAAACTACAAATATTTGTTCTTAATTTTCTCTCTATGGGACTTTTTTTCTTAAAAAAGATGTTTAAGTCGATTTACTGTTGACTTCCACAAAACCTTTTCTTGTTTATTTGTCTATTCTATTAAACAGCCGCAGGGTTTTTCATAAAATGAAGCAACGAAACTCTTCTTTTAAGCGAAAAATACATCAGAATTACTATTCAAGTGCAATTCATGAATTAAATTTATTATAAATTTAAGCATTTTTCGGTGAAATTATCTGTGCATACCTAAGCCCATGGCATGTTTGCAATGCCGCCGCTGCTTTAGGGTGGTTTCTAACTTTTCCATGGTAATAGCAATTTTCAGGCAGCTAAAAAAAAGAAACAAACAATCAGCAATATGTGAAATGGAAGTAAAAATAGCAATATTGCATTTTTAATTGTTCTATATATATACTAGCAAAAATACCCGGCGTTGCCTGGGTCAGTAATATTGAGAAACAATTTATATACTCACCTTTGTTTTTTTTCCCCTGAACTGAAAGAACTCAAAACACACCGCTTTGACAATTTTTAAAATGTCGCCAAATTTTTGCGTAACTGTTTTGGGATACCTAGGATAATTTTGCTCCCCTCCTTACTTTATGAAAATACATTAAGTATTATTATGTCACTAATTTTTGTCACAGAGAAATAGAAATCAAATGTTGAGATACTATTGCTGACAATAAAATGGCGTTAAAAGTTTTTATCCTAAATGATTTCGAAATTAATAGGGAACATTTAGCAATTATTTATGTAAAAATGCAAGTTAATGGTAATTTTAGTCTTGTTTAAGGGTTTTATTAATTTAGTATATGGATTACTTTACTTTTTGACATAATTTTAAAAAGGTTTTTAATGGGTACATACGGAATCGGAAAACAAAAGAAAAAAATACCTAATAATACTTTACTTTTTACACGACATAACCAAAATAAAAAAAGTATCTGATATTTATCGACTGCGGCAAAATCTCAATCATCGATATAATACTCCAACTTTTCAAATGTGGGAGTATTTATATCGATGATTGAGGTTTCGCTGCCAGTCGATAAATATCAGATAATAATTGTTTTATTTTGGTTATGTCGTGTAAAAATTAAAGTATTATTACGTAGTCTTTGGCACAAAAACTGGCGTCAGTTGAAAAAATCGAGGAGAATCTCAGTTATTGAAATCTTGCAGCAAATTTGGCAAAATTCCAGTTCAATCGGATACTAAGAAACTGCTCTAAGTACCCAGAGAAAGTGACCAATCAACGCAAAAATATTTAAGAAATACCGTTAAGTTGTATTTAAAGCTCCATCAAATTGGAAAATAATGAACCTAATCCAGTTGCCAATCTCTTCAAGCGATTACGTTACCGATACTCTAAAACACATATTTACAAAACTCGAGAAAATAATTGATGCAGTGAACAATCTACTAATAAAGGAGTACAATTTATTCTACAAAATAATATTTGCACGTTTCAAAGCACAATAAAAAACACATTGTCTTAATGATAAATATTCTACTTACAACTAAGACTACAAAATGTTTTAAAATACAAATCATAGTAAAAGCTCGTTTGCCTGCTGGCGCGCATTCGTTTCCAATGTCTATGTAAAAGCCTTTATATTAACCATGAAGCTGGAAAAAAATTACTTTTTGATTTGACTTGAGAAAAGCCTTGAACATTTAATGCGAAAAGCGGAAATGATACACGCAATTCTACCTATCGACAGGGAGTTGAGATGATGCACTAAATACTGAATTAGTTTGCTAGAAGCCTTCGCGGATTTATGCGAAAAATGTACCTTAAATTGGAATGAAAAAGCGCTACCAATCGAACTTTTTCGAATATCGTTATAAATTATAGCCTATATGTTATTCTGATGCATAAGCTACATTATGGTAAAAGTTTCATTAAAATCCGTTCAGTAGTTTTTGCGTGAAAGAGGAACAAACATCCATCCATCCATCCATCCAAACATCCAAACTTTCGCATTTATAATAGTATTAAGTATATATATATATATATATATATATATATATATATATATAATATATATATATATATATATATATATATATATATATTGATATGCATTTCTTGATTTAAACTTGTGGCACACTAACTTTGTGAAATTAGTCCAGTCTTGAAAATGAACCATATTCTAATTAAATTTGGTGCAATTATAGTCATACTCTCAAATGGAAAAAAATATTATGATCCAGAGTTCTAAGTATAGTCAAGAGAAGTAGAAAATAGTATATAAAAGAACTAAATTTTTAATTTTGTTTTTACGTTCGTATTTATTCATTTATTAATTTGTTCACGTTCTTTTACTTATTAATTCACTTATTTATTCATCCATTCCATTATTTTGTTATTCAGTTCATTCCAACAGTTCATTTTTTTATGTGTACCTCTATCGATAAATAGCTTTGCAACAAACAAAGAGTGACAAATGAACTCTAGTGCCTCTGGTGGGAGTATGAAACTTACCCAAGTAGCAGACTTCGTTTTTAAAGGTTGTAAAATGGTTATTAACGTTGTGACAACGGATTAAAAACGTTTATAAAACGTTTAAACGTTTTTTGTGCTACCTGGGTAGTTGAGTGGAAGCTGTAAAGAATTTAATTGGACTCCTACGTTACTGAAATGTATTTTCATAGTCGTTTTTTGTTTAAAATGTGCAACAGCCAAATTGTGCAAATCAATAAAGCTCAGTCATGATGTACGGCAATTCGTTTTTTCCCCTGCAGAATCCAGGGAAGCGGCATTAATTCACTTTGTTTTAACAAAGTAGGCGAATTTTATTTCAACTAAGTTCCTAGACATATAGTTGACTCCTGACAAAAATTAAATAGTTCCAAACATCAAAGAAAAAATTTGTACCAGAGATTTTTAAAATTTGATACTTTATTGTAATATTCGCGGTTTTTCAAAAATATTTCGTCTTATTATACTCAAGTAGCACACTTCGTTTTTTAAAGGTTGTAAAATGGTTGTTAACGTTGTAACAATCGCTTAAAAACGTTGATAAAACGCTTAAAGGTTATTTGTGCTACCTGGGTAAAATGATAAAATTTTTGAAATTATCATTTTAATTATTAATTGATATCTACTGATGTCCAGTGAAATCCTTATTTAGTTCGTATTTGGCATGTTTTTATTTGAAGTGTTCAATGTCATTTGTCAAGTGCACGCGGGGATATAGTGGATGGGGCAAAGAGAAAAAGATGATTTCGTTTGCTTATGCATTCATTTACTAAATTACGTACGTATTTATTCATTTATTAATTTGTTCACGTTCTTTTGCTTATTAATTCACTTATTTATTCATCCATTCCATTATTTTGTTATTCATTCTCCATTTTACTCACTCATTTCTTTTTCTCATATATTTATTAATTCATTCATTTGATTATTTATTAATTCGCTTTATTTCATTTTTTTTTAAATAATTCATTTCTTTGTTTATATACGCATTCATCTGATGAAAATTACTGTAACTCAAAAAATAGAAAATGCTTTACAAAAAATTGTACTTTTCACTTTGCCCCATGGTTTTTTTAGGTGAAAAATTTCCACCTTTTTTTGAAGGTGCAAAATAACTGCCGAAAATGAAAAATAACATTTTAACGATAGTTGTATTACAAAATACATTATTTTTAGCCTACTTTCCCGTTAAAAATAAAAGAAAGACGAAAAAAGTATTAAAAGTAGCTTAATGCATCTAAAAAATATCGCCAAGTCCAAAAAATATCGCCAAGTTAAAAAATATCGCCAAGTCAAAAAAAAATATCGCCAAGTGAAAAAAATAAAAAGGTAAAATGAATATCGAAAAATTAAAAATTTGAAAGTAGGGTATTGAGATGGGGAATTTGTGTGTCGGTCGGTCGGTCGGTCGGTCGGTCGGTCGGTCGGTCGGTCTGTCTGTCCCCCCCTAATAACTTTTGAATGAACAGTCCGATTTGGACAAACTTTTTTTTGTTGGAAAGATCTCGGCGAGTACAGCTCATTCCCATATTTGATTTTTTGATTTGAACAATTTTTGGTTCAAATTTGAGCCGTTCAAACAACCGGTCCCGCGATACTAACTTTTTAATGAACAGTCCGATTTGAACAAACTTTTTTTTGTTGGAAAGAACTTTTCAAGGATACTTCATTCCCGTATTTACATTTCCGATTTGAACAATTTTTCGTTCAACATTGAACCACTCAAGCAAGCTGTCATCCCTAATAACTTTTGAGTAAACAGTCCGAAAAAAAATGACTGACTGTGCAGACGATTTTTTGTTTATTTATTCATTTGTTTTATTAAATTTATTATTATTATTATTATTATTTTTGGCAGACGATTTTTTTTTGTAACAAAAATGTTTCATTCACCAGGGCATTTTATTCTTTATTTATATTTAACAACTGGCAACGGATTAAAAGTGAAATTCGAGACATTTTATCAACGGACGAGTTTTTTTTTCTTTTTTTTTCTTTCTTTGATAAAATGTGTTTTGATGTACTTTGTACTTTTAATTTTTTTTTTTTTGAAAACAATTGAGGAATTTTTCTACGGAAGAACTGTAACAGTTACATTCTTTAAAAGGTGCGACAAAACTTTATTTATTCATTTATTTACTTTTTATGTGTCTATTTCATCTGATGAGAGGGGTATATTTTGCTTTTAGAAATCAGCTTCAAGTGCTAAAAAGGTATGTTTGACATAATTTTTAGTCTTAGATAATCAAGAGAATAATGATCAGATGCTAGAATGCCGATGTCGATGTACGGGAAAGTAGGCTCGTTTAGTTCTTGACAGAACTTCTTGTTTCTTTATGTACACTGATATTAAGAGCGAATGCGCAATTCGTTCATTTTGAAATAGGTGCTTTATCTTAACCCATTTATGCCCAGTAACCTAAAAACGGGACGCTTGTTAGTTAATGCATACAAAAACTAGTAATGGGTATATCATTTCATTAAAGCTGTTTTTCACAAGTTAAATAGTCCTTCTTCTTGAGAAAACCAGTTAGAGTCACTATTTGGACATCAGAGTTTATTTATTAACAGCTATTCTCAGATAAATCAGTCAAGCGACGATCCAGCATAGGTAGCCACAGAAAGTTTTTTTGCGAACTTATTTTTCATAAAATTAAACTATTTTGAAATGATTTGCTTAAAATTGATCGCAGATGCCTTCTGTAATGTTACTTTGCAAAAGAAAAGTCAAGTAAGGTCGTATTCCGCTCACATATTTGCAAAATATCCCATAAACAGGACGTTATATAGCTTAATAAACATGGCAACGGCGAACTATTTTAAGCCTAAAATGTATGTAAACCATTCCAAGTAAGAGTTTTAAGCAGATAAAAATGGAAAAAAAAAGTTAAAAAAAACTTGGGCATAAATGGGTTAACTATTTCACTTAGACCCACATTCCCCTACTTCTGTTAATAAATCTGTATTTTCCTACCATTTCAAATTTAAATATACCGACTTCAGAGAATCTAACGAATACCACGTTGTCAGGCAATTCCGAAAATTTGATGAAAACGTGCAACTGATTAAACGTCAAATAAAACAAGAAGCATCTAAATTGCTGCATCATTTTAAATAAATTTATCTTTTTCCATAAAATGTGACGCAACATGAATTATAAATGACTCTATATCATTATTTAAATCAGATGAAAGTTTTTCGGCTATGACATCGCATCAGTGATTAGATGCTTTGAATAGAGTCGTTGCTAGCGTAATGAAATAAGATAGCCCGAAAAAATTTTTTCTCTTGACAGTTGATTTCTGTTGATATATATTTCACAAATTAAATAGAAAATTGAGCGATGAAAATGTGAATTTCTTTGCGAGAAAACACGGATTGCATCATGAAAATGGTTTTGAAACCGTCTTGTTTCGAAACTTAAAATTATTATTCTGATTGACATTAGACATATTCCTGTATTAAATTGGTAATATATAATGAGATTTTGGAATAAAATCTTTGAAAAATTGTTTTGGTTTAAATTGAAAAAGTAATGAATTCCTGGAAATTTCTGTTTATAAAAGTAAAATGTAAAAGGTAACCCATATGCGCATGAGTGAAATGATGTAATGTTTTATTTGATAATTTTTTTTCAAGTCGTTTCAGGTATTTTATTTGAATTTTGCAATACGCAACTATTAATCAGCTATTATCAACATAACTCAAGAAAATCAAAATTTTAAAATGATTGAGTATATTTTAGTTCTTTCTGGTTAGCTCAATGAAATACAATATATTCATTCAGATAAAGATGTCAAAACAAAAGTAACGTAACAGTCTGAGATAAAAATATTTAATGGGCCCTAACTATTTACTGTGTATCTTTTAACAAGGTGTCAGGATTTCTCTGCTCTTAAGAAAGAGAAATCATTTCTAACCATTATGTTGCATATTATCTGATGATTAAAATAATTTTGATTCTTGCTGTTCATTTTATGTTTCCAGCCATTGCCATGGCAAGTATCAAGAAAGGTAGAGTTGATAAGGTAAGTTGAGAATCTTTTTCCATTGTTCGAATTTTATAATGCAAATGAACAGGATTATTATCGTCGTCAGCTTTTCAAGAAAAGGATAAACAGTTTTCTGAACTTTTGCGTCATGCAGTTGCTTAATGCTGCGGAAGAGCTGACATTCAATGGACATAACATACAGTGCAAAAAATGAACTGTTGTTTTTACAGTATAATAATGGCAGCTGAGATTCCAATTTAAAGCTGTAAAATGCACAGTAATAAACTGTAAAACTAGCAAAAATTTTAGTCTCTTAGGGCCCTGCTTCACATCAGCGTAAAACGAGACCGAAACCAAAGGCAGAAACCGAAAAACCGGGTACTTTCCATAGGAACTCTATGTAATCCATTTTACGTTTCTGCTTTATTTTTCTGCTTTACGTTAATGTGGAGCAGGGCCCTTGCTGTAAAGTTAGCAATTTTACAGTTTATTTCCGTAAAATTTATCTGTATTATACTGTAAAAACAGTACTATAATACTGGCAGCTGAGGTTAGATTTAAAACTGTAAAATGCACGGTAATAAACTGCTAAATTAGAAATTTTACAGTTCAGTATTGTAAAAGTAGCAATTTTACGGTTTATTATTTTGAAATTAGCAATTTTTACAGTTTATTAATATAAATTAGCTGTATCATACTGTAAAAACAACATTCATTTTTTACAGTGTAACATTGCTATTTCAACTACAAGTATGAAATCTGTTTTTGCTTGATTGTCACGTGATATTTAGTCGTGTCACCTTGTTTTTATAGAGTTAGAATGCAATTTAATATTTTTTTTGTCGAGGAATATTTTGCATACATGAGCTAACACAACACGACATGGCGTGGGAGCAAAAGAAAAGCTTTTGAAATACCTTTGATACCATTGTATAGTTAAACCGCGAAGAGATGGTGGGTCGATAGGAAGCGGAAACGGACCACTTTATTTTGAAACATCGACCCTACATCTATTCGCGGTTTAACTATAGCTGATTTTTATGTAAAATTATGCTCTGAATTTAAATGTGCTATTCAAATGCTATTTTCCCCTATGATTTAGGCACTTTTTGTAGATAGCTCCCCAATATATTTTTTTCAGTTTACGACAGTTTCATAGCCATTGTTTAGATTTGAAAGCGAAGAGAGCTTTATACTAACTATTAACATTCTCTAAACAGCAGCTGGAGGTGAAAAGTTCAAAACAATAAACATTTGCCGTAAAAAGGGAGATTTAGGGGATATTTCCCCCTAAAGTATTTAAAAAAACATCAAAAACTCTTTTTTTCCTTGAAGAGTTCTTCCCCTTTTTTTGGTGTAGATTCAAGGTATGGGACTTAATCCTGTGAGCTTTACATCTGAAAAAATTTCATGTGAAAAAAGAAATTAAATAGAATAAAATTAAAAGAAAAAAAAAAAGAAAAATAATGATAAGATAAAATAAATAAATAAAAAAAAAAAAATCTTGGAAGCGTACGCACGTTATATAGGAGTCGTATATCACTTTGTCCCCACATTTCCCTATTTAGCGTTAACCGAGTATAGATTTACTATTACACACGTGTCAGTAATTAATATGGCACAACAGTTCGATCAATTCTATGAGCATTTGGGCTAGTAGCTGAAACTATTTACTTCGTAATGAATTGACCATTTCGGATTCTAGCGCATGAAGCACGTATTATACAATGCACAGATTGTAGAACACGATATGAAGATTAAGTATTACTGGTTGTATAACATTTGATACATATTACACAATGCGGTATTTTCATCACGTTACACGGAATAGGCTGTAGCCTTTGGAATTCGTCTTGGGAAACGAAAATAGAATTTTTATGAAAAAAGGAAATGTAAATTTACCTTTTGAATCGCAATGGGTGAAACATCCTTTAGAAACAGAAACTGGACTAGCGTTGGAGCAAAAAGATCTCTGCATAAAAATAAAGAAATCATTTAAGCAACAGTATGTCATTGTGTGATGAAATTAGTAAGTAATGAAACAAACAAATGAAGGGCTTGGGAGATGAAGGGATTATGTGACTAAACAGAAATTGGGAGTAATGAAAGTTCCAAGTTTTACTGTTGCAGTTGTTGCAGCTTTTTTATTCTCTGGTTTTGTCGTCAGTGTGCGTATGAAATTGATCTAATGGGCAATTCCATGCAAGTGTGGAAAAGCGTTGAAAAAATTAAACTCGAGCAATGTGACTGTTCTGCATATTTTTTGGTTTAAAAATGTTAGAATTTTCTTATTTATAACAATTTTTTGTTAGGAATGTAGTTTTTTAGTGTCGGCAATACTTTGAAGTTGGTATTAGAGTATTTTATTTTCAGTGAATCAAATGGTCAAACTTTCAACATTGATAACTTTCAATTTTTTCCATTAGATAAATGTGACAAAGGAAGATTGTTATTTATTTTACTTTAAATTAATATTGTGAATTGATGAAACAAGTGTTTTCAATTTAATTAAGTGATTTATGTCAATTTCAAAAAGGCACTGTTCTATGTAACGTAAGTTACCAAAAACATGTTAAAGTTTCTACAGCAAATAAAGAAAGGGCAATACAATGTTAACTATGTTATATTTTCTATCTTATAGGTGTGTACTAAGCAAATAACAGTACTTTTCTTTTGAATATTGTTTATTTAATTTTTTGTGCTACAATCAAAACGTGTAACGTAAGTTACCCACATATGCAGATAACGTAAGTTACCTTAGTAGAACTTCAATACTTGTGTTTCGAAATAAAGTAAATTGTAAATAAAACCTATGTGGTTAATAGAAGTAATTTATTCAATAATTCTTTTAATTGTACTACTGTATTTACTTAATTTAGATTACGCATATTTCTTAAAATGTCTGTTTTTAATAAGATTACAATACACCTTTATTATAAATTACATGCTTCTTTTTGGCTATTAAGATATTAATTATCTTTAAACAATATCACTGCGTTCAGAATATTTAGCAGGTAATGTACTATGAATTATTCAAAAATGACTTCTGTTATGATTTAAAGTTATCAAATATGTTTTGGAAAAAAACAAATATAAAAATAGTTTATCTCTTTCAATTGAAATATATTTTGTTCTGCATTAAAATGCCACTGAACTCTGCAGAAAAGACGCTCTGTAGAAGGGGATGAGAAAAGTCATGTGGATATTACAGATTCATAAATAAAAGTCACTCTTGATAGTATTGAAATATGTTAGAAAAAGCAAAATGTATCAAAAAAATTTCTGAAGATCCGCACATTCACAATGACCATTTAAGAACCAGAAATGAACAAAATGTAGGATTTCATTTAGTTAGTATTTTAAGGAACAAGAAGAAAAAACAGAGATAAAAGCTGGTGACTGGTGTGTGGTGAAGTACGAAAATACTTTGTATCCTTGAGTTGTGACGATTATTGAAGAAAACGAGTTTAAAGTAAAAGTAATGGCTGATGTTAGAACCAATCAGAAATGGCCAGAAACGACAGAAGAAATTTATTATAAGAGAAAACATGATTCGAAAATAGAATTACCTGAACTTGTTAATACCAGCGGCCAGTATGCATTTAAAAGTCTTATGTTTTGTAATATTTTTGATTGATCATTGAGTTTGGCATTAAATTTCTGTAAATTTAACTCATAATTGTTACTTTTCAGTATTTTTATCTAAATTAAGCTGTAATTTTCATTCATTAGTTTTTGTAATAAATATTTGCTTGTAAGTGAATTTTGTAACGTAAGTTACTGTAACGTAAGTTACCCAGTTAAAAATTCTCATAAAATTCAATTTTTAAAATAAAATTTTAAATTTATGAAAATTAATTCCTAAATATTATGAGAAGCTGATAAATTATACTTCAAACAAGAAAACAGCTGTAATAGAGCAGAAATTTGCCCTAGAACCAATTTTCATATTATGCCGTTCCCTTTTTGTGTAACGTAAGTTACTGCCTCATTTTTGACTGCTAAATTTTGTAAAATTTAAGTGCATCGAATATTTTTGCATTTTAATTTTGCTTTTGACTGGCATTTTCACTGAATGCTTTTGTACAAGGTTTTTATAACACTATTTGTCTGTACTAAGGAGCTAACTGCATAAGGGTTGGTCAAAATGTAACGTAAGTTACCGTGGAATTGCCCTAATGATATCTACATTTTGATGTACCAAGTTTTATTTGCATACCTGTATCCATTGCTCACCATTGTCCAGAGTGTTTATTTTTCAAAATTTAACATATCCCCTTCATCCTCCAAGCCCTTCAAATCAGATAGTTGAAAAGGCAATAAGTAGCTGCTGCTTGCGTTAACATAATCAAAAAGTCAAATGCAACATTCAAACGTTCTACCGTTCGTTAGCGAAGTACTGAGATTTATGACCTCAACCCAGCCGAAGCTTGCCTTATGCGCGTATTAAGAACAAGAATAGTTTATGGAAAAATTTCATTTCTCGAAATAAAAAAGAATATACCAACTACTTTATTATCTTCTAATTGTATTTTGGACTCAAAAGTTATCGTTTAATTTGATGATTAAAGTTTGCCACAAACTGAAATCAGAATCTTATTATAAATTTCAAAAGCTTCAATTAGATTCCATTGGAAGAAAATAAATACTTTTGTGCGGAAAGGTAACACTAAAAATAACAACGCTTTATTGCACAAAACTCGCAAATTACTGCAAAGACGTGTTTCGGCGTTGCAAGGAACGCCCTTTTCAATGCAAAAGAATTAAGCTTATGGATGTGAGATGCCTTTTCATCCATAAGCTTATTTTTATACTGCATTGCAAAAGGCGTTTCTGTTAACACCGAAACACGTGTATGATGTAATCTACAAGTTTTTGTAGTTTAACTTTTTTGTTTTTAATTTTCCAGATTTTATTGCTCTGCAGCTACGAGAGACTTCGAATATTTGACTCGATAATTTTTTTTCAATACAATTATTTTCATTAAACAAAGCTTCAAAATCAAGCCATACAAGCTTTTCTGCAGCATACTGCATTTAAAAATGCATATTTTTTTTCATTTTCTACAAATACCTATGCAAGTTTACTTTTCTAACTGTGTAAAACTTGCTCTTTAGATCGACCGTCCATAGTTTGAAAATTGAAGGGCTTGGAGGAAGAAGAGGGGTATGTTACATTTTAAAAAATGAACACTCTGGACAATGGTAAGCAATGTATGCAGGTAAGCAAATAAAACTTGGCACATCAAAAAGTAGATGTCATTAGACCAATTTCATACGCACACTAACGACAAAACCAGAAAACCGAAAAGCTGCAACAACTCGACAATAAAGCTTTGATCTTTAATTTCTCGCAATTTCTGTTTTGTCATTTAACTCTGTCATCTCCCAAGCCCTTCAATTATAAACGCATCGAATAAATATTGATTGTGCAATTTCAAATTACTTGTTCAGTTCCAAATCCAAATGCAGCTTGACTTCTCGAGTTTCGATCAGGAACGATGTCTGTTGAAGATGGGCACCCTAAAAATAAATTAAAATGTTACATTATGTTATGTAATAAACTTCCGATTGTCCGCGGTCTTTCACTTTCAAAAATTATTTTTATTTTTTCAGCGCTGGTTAACTAAACGTAGATAAATGCACATATTTTAACTTAACAGGTACAAACTTTAGACATTCTTGTTTTTTCTTTCCCTCTCTCCAATGACATCCAAAATTAAAAGGTCACTGAAACCTGAATCTTGAAACTTGGTTTTTAGATCTACACTACTTGCTGCTTTAGATCTACACTACTTTCAGATTTTTAGATCTACATTACTTACTGATTTTTGTACACTAACTACTGATTTTTAGGTTTACACTACTTTCATATTTTTAGATCTGCATTACTTACTGATTTTTGTACACTAACTACTGATTTTTAGGTCTACACTACTTTCATATTTTTAGATCTGCATTACTTACTGATTTTTGTACACTAACTACTGATTTTTAGATCTACACTACTTTCTGATTTTTTTGCCTATTGATTTTTAGATCAACAGTAGTTACTCAGGTAAACAAATGACCTGATCAGTTTTGCTCAAGAAAACCCCCTACTCCAATGCATTTTTGGTGTAGCCTAGTTTGATCTGTTTCTGTTAAACTGCTTGCAAAATTTTTCTCGCGTTATCGTTTTTCATCTATTACTTACCCTTTATTTCCCTTATATTTAGAATGTCAAAACGCAAATTTTCTGTTTTTGACGTTGTCTATCTAAGAAACATCTTTTACAGGTCACCTTATTATTCTTAGGACATTTTACTTAGATTTTGTAATAAAAGATGAATTAACACTATTGAAAGGAAAGTGAAGCAGTCGAAAAGTGGGGAAATGCGGATCAAAGTTACCCTGCATGACTATTGAAAGTTATTTTACGGCAAAGTTCCTGTTGATTTTACCTAATGCCATGTGTCCTCAGAATGAAAATAATAGTTTCTTTCAAGAAAATCTATCCCCCTCCCCTCCCTCCCGAGCGCTAACTCTTAATTTCACGGTTGAAGGTTCCTGGCCGAGCAAAACGATCTTACGTAATGTTTGAAAAGTGGTTTCCAAATTCTTAGTTTCCAAACATGTCTAAAAAGATTTTGCTCTGCACTGTAAAAAGTGAATGTTGTTTTTACAGTATACTACAGCTAACTTTATACAGTGCGTCCCAAAAGTTTAGAGACAACAAGCTTTCCAAGTTTTACGGGAAAAAAAAAGAAACAGCGATTTCAACACAACTTAGAATCATGAAAAATATCAATTCAATAATAATACTAAATATGAATTTAATTATACAATCACAGATTTTGTGATAATAATTAAAACTCAAATTTTACTATCCCAAAAATTTACAGACAGCTCATTATATTAATTTTAACATTCAAATTTTTAAGCCGTTTTTTCTAATAACTTCAAAAACACGGTCAGGCATACTTAAAACAAGATTTTGAAGAACTTCTGGCTTTAATGAAAACCAACTACGTTCAATTTGCAGCCTAAGATCTTGAACTGTTGTAAACTGTCTTCCATTAGCATAAACATCTCTCGCGAGTATTCCCCATAGGTTTTCTATTGGGTTTAGGTCAGGACTCAGGGCTGGCCATTCCATAACAGTTAGGGTGAGTTCTGGTAAGTGCGTCCACGGGGTAAGTGCGTCCACTGGGAATTATATGAACACTGTCTTGAAATGGCTTCTGCAACACATCGACTATGTTAGATAACTGTCTAATGATAATTTCAATAGGTAGAATTCAGGCCTGGATTCAATAGACGAAACACAATCAGGGATAATTTAAATGTCTTCAAAAAAAACTCTTAAGTAAAGATTGAGAAGGTTTTGTTTCAGATTCTCTTGTAGTCATACCAAGCAATTGAAGTCAAGAAATGCAAGTTGTTTCTTTTGAGTAATAGCTACTAATAACATACATGGGGTATTTTGATCAAATACTCTAACTAAAATTAGTTTATATGACGGTACGCACTTTCCCTTTCTTTAAATTAAGGTGGGGGTAAGTGCGTACCATTATGATGGGGCAAGTGCGTACCACTATCATGAGGCATATGCGTACTATTATGCGGAGCAAGTGCGTATCATTATGATGCGGCAAGTGTGTACCATTACGTGGAAAATCCGACTCTCGTAATTCACCTTTAATTTTGCTTATAACTCTTTTATAAACCGATTATAAATCCGACGTCATTTCCATCAACTATTTATATTAACATTGAATGCGGCATAAGATTTCAATTTTATTCATTACCTCTGAGATATATTGGCTTTTAGATATCAGTTAGTAAATTTTTCGTTGAAAATAGCGATCATAAGTTATACTTAATTTAAACCAGAGTGACAAATGAAGCAATGAAATTAAGTGAAACACTAAATAAGGAACCAACTTATTCAAAAAACAACTAAATTAAAAGCACCTTGTGAAAAACTATTTGACTGTACAAGAAAAAAAAGTACAAGTATCACATCATGATCAATTATTATTATTTTTTTTTTGCTCTTTATTTTGTGTTTTTTCTTACTGTTGCTGATTTTAATAGGAAAAATATTTTTAAACCGTATTTATTCAAAAAAAAAAAAAAAAAAAACGAAATGTTCACTCAGGTCACCTAACGATCTACCATAAAAATAGAATTAAAGAAAATCACAGGGTTACGCACTTACAACAAAGCTATTGGACGCACATGTCTCATCTTACATTTAAGAAGGGGTAAGTGCGAACCCTGGCTTAAACACAGACTGATTAATGTATTAAACCAAAATAAACTATGTAGACTATGAGGGATTATTACTAAATAAAAGCAACTTACATTTGCTCACTTGGTCTTATTAAAAGGACAGAGGAAGAATCACAAACACAACTCTCTCAATCTTCAAATCACAGTTGTTCGCAAGACACGTGGGATATCACTAATTGCGTTTCCTCCATGCAAGCAAGTGCTGATTTCTAGTATTAGGAATTATCCCAAGGCAACTACCTAACATATTTAATATGTGCCAGAAGTTTTTTCCTGCTCATATTCGCATAATTTAAGGTGGACGCACTTACCCCGCTAGGTAGGGAAAGTGCGTACCTTAGAATAGGTGTCATAAACCAGGTCACAAAACCTATGCTTATAGTTTATTTGACATATTATATGCTTGAAAATCTTAGTAAAGGATCTCTAAAGAAAACTAAAAAAAAATTGTGTGTGTACAAGATTTTTCAACAGAGCAGCATCCCTGAGAACATGAACTTTGAAAAAAAGGGTACGCACTTACCAGAACTCACCCTACTTGGTTTTGTCTAAACCATTGCATTGTTGAATTAGAAGTGTGAATGGAACAATTGTCTTGCTGGAATAACCATTCGTCCCCACCTAGCAACTTTTCAAATGGCAATAACTGTACATTAAGAGTTCTCTGATAACCTTCGGAGCATTGGCTACCTTTCAAAAAAGCAATATTGGTTGTTCCATTGAAAGAAAATGCTCCCCACACCATGAGTGAACCTCCTCCTTGTTGCCTGCTGAAAAAGGTTCGGGTTTCCTTGCGAATATCGTGCTAGTGCCCAACCATCCGTTCCATCTAAATTAAACTTTTTTTCATCACTAAAAATAACATTTAACCATTCATTGGTCCAATTCATATGATTACGAGCCCACTGAACACGAGCGTTTTTATGCCGACTTGTTAAAATCGGTGAACGACGAAATTTGCGATATACAAGAAATGCACTTGCCTGCATCCGTCGATGTACTGTTGATTTTGACACTGAAAAGCTTACTTCTTTACAAACGGACCGTGTTGACAGATTCTGGGTCGAAACTAATTTCAAAATCTCTCTGTCTTGCCGCTTAGTTGTTTTCTTTGGTTTATTAGGTGCTTGTTATTGTTTAGTCTGACCGTTGGGAAAAAGCTCTAATCTGTTTCAGAAGATTATCACTTCACCTTGACGAAGAATTCAAGGATTGCATATGCATTTGTTGTTTGGGAAGAGGTCGGGGGGCTGTGGTTGCATTTTTAATTTCAGAATTCCCTGAGAATGCCAATTTTTATCTCTACTGTGACAATTCATTGACTTCTCTTGCGCTCCTACTTGATAATTTGCCTTAGAAAGGTTTCATGAAAGAATTGGTTGAAAACTGCCCATTAACTAAAGTTACGTTGTGCAAAAAAAAAAAAAAAAGAGAGAAAGTTTTGAATAAATGTCGATGACAGGTAAAATAATATTACGTTTGTTCAGTTGAATAATAGCAATGTCGTAACTATTGCATGGAATCTTCATGGAGTTTATCCTATAGTAAAGGATTGTATAATAGCGAAAAGAAAGTAATTGAAATTGATAAACCAAATATGGTTGTTCAGTACAATCGTTGCATGGGGGAACATATCTCATGTATCAAAATATCGGGAATTACCGGTTTTTGATCCAATCTAAATAATGGTGGTTTGTCTCTCTTCATTTTTATTTTATAAGCTGCTGTACAGAATGCATTGGCTCAAGAGTACCGGGTTGAGTTAGATATTATGGGGAAAGTCGTTATATTGCTTTAAATAAAACTCAGGTAAGATGTGCCCATTGAAATAAAAAAGCTTATCGGAAATGCGGCAAATGCAATGTAGGTTTGCACAACAAATGCTTTGCTGACTTTCATACTCAACAACACCAATATTTCTTTGTTCTCTGAATCTACTTCCCATTTTATGTTAATTGCTGCTTTTATTTCCTCTTATAAAATGTATTTTTAAATATTATATTGAGGGCAGAAAAAAATGGTAAAAAGAGTATGTACCCTGTGGTGCCTGGCTTCTCTTTTTAGGGACGACTTTTCTTTTTTAAATAAAACAATTATTTTTTACATGTAATTTTTTTTGTTATTTTTCCTGTCCATTAAACACTATTTGTAACCAGTATACAAAATATATTTGGAAAAAAAAATCAGGCATTAATGGGTTAATTTATTGAGAAATTTGAAAGAAACTTCAACTTATCTGGAAAAAAATTCTTTCGAATGTCGTAAAATATTAAGGGCTGAAGAGTGTTTTGCCTGTCCGTTGGGCAAATTATGTAAAATTTTAGTTAAAAACTACTTGGAAAAAAAGTGCAAGGTGCATGCCTGCGGGATCCAATTTTTATCAAATATTTTAGGACTGAAAGTGCTATGGGGTCTCCTTGACATTGCAGAACATCGCATGCACACATTCACACACAAATTTTCTTGGAGCTTAATTGGTAACATATAGAGAAAAAAAAATATAACTTACTGATTCACCATTACTTGTTGATATTTTGGTTGAAAGTCCTTTTTCCCAGTCCGATCTTATTTGCAAAGGATGCACAATTTCGTAGCGAGTTCCCAAATGCGTTATGATATCTTGATTTAATTCATTCTGTAGCAAACCTCGCAATCCTAGATCGAGAAAGCAAGAGAAAAATGTGAAGTGATTGCAGTTGCTGCCAGAAACTTCAAGTATTAAATGCGTAAGCTTTCATCTACTCTGGGACCACAGTAAACGAAGTAAATAAATAAAGTTTAGTTTAAAATTTGCAAAACAAGCACTTCTTGAAACATCGACTTCGAAAAAAACATCGTTTTTAAAAAATATCGACCGGAAAACATCGATGCTAAAAACACCGATGTTTCGACAAAAACGTCGATGTTTCCAAAACATCGACATCGATGTCGCACCTTTAGAGAGAACAAAAAGCAATCGTGATATCTCAAAAAAAATCTGATATGGATCCCACACTACGTGTTAATTTTTTAGTAGTTGCCTTAAGTGTTAAAAAAAGTGCTTGGAGTGAGCAAGGTAACAATTCAAATATTTACTTCCCTAATCTGACACGAAACAATGCAAAAAAATATTTTACAATAGTTAATTTTCTAAATATTGCTGATTTTAATATCATTCAGTGAATTTTTCGCAAAATATCGCCAATAGCGCCAAGTTGAACCCAAATTTAAAAAATAATTTTTTCGCCAAATTTGTCGCCAACTTGGCGATATGTCACCAAGTTGGCGTCAAACACTTGGCGACCAAAAGCTTGGCGACATATCGCCAAGTGGTCGCGCCAATTCATATCACTTGAGTCTGGATTGAAATTAACACTGATTTACCCCAAAAAAGGGGGTAAAACACTCCCTTGGGAACATTCGAATGCAACCACAAGGGGAGGTGCACAACTAGACCATCCTCAGAGCCTACATACCAAGCTAGAAGCTTCTACGCCATGTAGTTTTTGAGTTATGCGAGACACATACGCACATACATCCGCACACACATCCGCACACACATACGTACATACAGACGTCACGAGAAGACTCGTCGTAATTAACTCGGGGTGGGTTGAAAAGGATTTTTCGGCTGCTTATATGTTGGTAGGTACATATGCACGTGCTGATAGGTCGAAAAAACTACTGAGCATTCATTCGGGGGTGAGCAAAATCAAAATTTAGACTCAAATTTGAGTGATTTTTTTTTCGCGATCACAATACTTCCTTTACTACGTAAAAGGAAGTAAAAAAAAGGGGGGGGATGTATGCTGTAGATCTGTCCATCAAAGTCAATATTTCTAAAGCAAAAAAGTCATTTTCACTTTATTAAGTGCTTAAGATTTCATCTACTCTGGGACCACAGTAAACGAAGTAAATAAATAAAGTTTAGTTTAAAATTTGCAAAACAAGCACTTCTTAAAAGATTTATGATTAAGCGATTGGCATCAGAAGATATAAAAGCAATCATCAGCAAAAAAAAAAAAAAAAAAACATACTTTTTTTTCTTCGCTATTGTGATGATCTAATGAAGGCCATGCAGAAAAGTCCTATTTTTCGATGATAGATGAATTGATGGATAGTGAAATGAAATTTCTTTATAGAAGTTTTCCAGCTATTTTGTTACGAGTCTCTGCCAACAATGAACCTCATTTTGTATTGTGTGAGGCACTTTAAAGTGCATTTTCTGAAAAATGTTGCGGAAAGAAAGACTTCTAACTCTCGAGCTTCATAACGAAAACAAAGCATATTTTGTTGAGGCATAAATTTTAACGCCATTTATTTCGCGCTGAGTAAATGTGCTATTAATTTAAATTCACATATACGTTTTCAAGTTAATTTTCTGCAAGCTATTTAGCTTAGGTTTACTTCTTTTATAATTTAATGTTGAATAATGCTCCGCTAAATAGGGTAAGTGCTCCAGTAGTCGGCCATTTAAGAGATCTTTTGTGGATCTTGGCTAACCTAGAACTTTCAGCTATCAATACAGCAACAAAAACAAGGTAAAACTTTAGAATGAACCTTTCTGATAGTGAATCACCTACTTGTTTCAGAAATTTAAAAAAAAATATGTTAAAATCCAAGCTGTTGTCAACACTAGTAAATGCTCCAGTAGTCGGCCACAGAAATCCAGTGCTCGGCCACGTTGAATCCAGTAGTCGGCCACTTCATTTTCATTGATCTTATCTGATATAGGGGGCTGAATTGAAAAAAACAAAACAAAGGGAAACTTACAACGAACCAGACCCGTCATTTGGGGGGTCAGGAGGGGGGTCAATTGCTCCCCCCCCCCGGTTTTGAGAAATCAGTTAATCAATATATAAATGGGCGTGGTGTTTGCTTTTTTCCGATGAAATTGCATTGTGTTTGCACCCTTTGCCCCCCCCCTCTAAAAACGTGAAATGACGGGCCTGCAGCGATGCATTATACTTAGTCTGGTCATATTTTTCGTGGTACCTCTGGTACTCAACTGTGTAGATGATCATGTTAGTGTACTTCTTGATACACTATGTGCTTTACTTATTTCTCTAACTATCAATCTACCATTATTAATTTTAGACAGTACAATTAGCACAGAATTCTCGGGACATTAATGTTTTTATACTTTAGCTGCCTAAAAACAGTTTTATTTTAAAAACTCGCACTAAAAAAGTATTTTTTCTGAATAACGTCTAAAAATATGTCTATATCAAAAAGAAAGTTAAAAAAAAAAAAGCTTCTGAAGAAAAGAATTTCAGCAGCACTTACTAAAGATGCAAGAAGGGACAAAATAAACGAAGTTTTTTAAATGTACAAAATGTTCTTGCTTAGGAAGTAAAAAAACAGGAATAGTTTTGTAGTGAACAGCAGTTTTTAGTGATAATGACCAAAGAATCAAGAAATGAAAAACTGCTTTACTGTTTATGTAAACATAAAGACGTAATAATAGAGTCGACACAATTCATGACCAATAATCACGTCGGCACTTAACTGGTTCACATTCATTAGAACGGAATTTCAACATACGGAACATAAAACTAAAACTGTAGTTTCAGAAATGATTGCTTCCAAAACTATGCAAGTAAAAATACATTCAAAAATGCGCTGAAAGGAATCTCTATCAAGGCTTCATCTAGCACAGAATGTTCCACTGAAGCAAGGTTATTTGTTTTAAACTAATTGAAGTAAGATGAAATAAGGAAGTAAATGGAACTCGGGATGTCATGAAAGTAATCTTACAGCTTTCGACAAGAATATTAGTAAACGAGGAATAACCTTGAAAACAAACCAAAATTTAGTTTGCAACAATGTAACCATGTAGTTTTGAAATTAACTCAGCACAATTCTAATCCTCTAGCGAAGAAAACTCAAGAAGTCAAACATTTGGGGAGAATCATTAGTGAAAATATACCAACATTTGAAACAATTTTCCTAAATAGAGCACAGGGGTCTTGAACCTTTGGTAAAGCAAAAAGTTAAGCATAATAGCAAAAGAAAGAATAACTACATGCTTGGCACTCATTAAATAACTTGAGCCTATGTGACTATTGAAGTTTTGCATCTTATCTCCTATAATTGGGGAATGTTTATTAACTGCCGAATAAGTATCAATAGAAGTCAAATCACTCGTTTCGCCAATTTCATGAGTTTAAGATAAAATTTGATAAGAAAAACTATTAAAACACCATTTGATAATAACTTAGATGAGTATTAAAACTTATAATCTTTACTCAACGAATGCGTATTTAAAAATCTCTTTTTTAGAATTTTCAATTAAATTTACAACACTAGGAGCAATAAAATGTCGAAATGGTGGTCAAAAGAAGTTAAGACATTCAATTTAATTACTATTTTTCAAGAAAAATAAACTTTGGAAAAGGTATTTTTACTCAAAACAGTTAAATTGTCGCTGTATTTTAATAAGTTAATTTAGTTTTAATTTGATGAACCCATATTAAGAATGAAAAGCTACATTAAGTATGTGGCCGACTACTGGATAAATCATCCAAACTGCTTAGAACCAGTGGTCAGCCTACCATGGCCGACTATTGGAAATGCAGAAGAATTCTGTACCCAGTAGTCGGCCACCCCTTTAAAAAACAATCGAGTCTAACCAGGAATTCGCTCTTTCATTGAAACATTATGTTAGACATTCCATTAAGATAAAAATCACTCAAATTTACAGTAGAATTAAATTAATAAGTGTAATTGGCCATTTTAAGAAGACGTGTCCTCTTAGCTGAAAAATAAGCAGAATCGCAATCTTGGATGACGGGCACACCATTCAAAATGAAATGACTCATTACTAATTCAAAAAAAGTACCCAAAACTTAACTGCCACTGGTTGATGATTGAGGATAGGTACATGAATGTGTGAATGCGACATATCTGATTTTGAATTAAAAATGTACTATTTATGAGGAGTTTTATGTCATTGTGGCCGACTACTGGAGACTGGCCGACTACTGGAGCACTTACCCTATCTTTATAGTAATAGCCATATGTACTGCAAACATTGATATAGCTAGGGCAGCGGTTCTCAACCTTTTAGGTCTGCGGACCACCAATTTGGTGAAAACAAAAAAACGAAAAAAAAAAAAAAAAATCGCGGAGACCTATTAAGTATTAGATATGCTAGTAAAAATATGATGAAAAGAAGATTCCATGTGTACATTGCAAAAAATAAACTTGTTTTTGCAGTATAATACTGGCAGCAGAGGTTCCAGTTTAAAACTGTAAAATGCATTGCAAAAACTGTAAAATTAGCAATTTTGCAGTTTATTACCACAATTTTACAGTTTATTACTACAAAATTAGCTGTATTATACTCTAAAAACAACAGTATAATACTGGCAGTAGAGGTTCTCGCTTACACCTGTAAATTGCACAGTAATCAGCTGTAAAATTAACAATTTTACAGTTTATTACTGTAAAATTCATCAAATTTCGTTACTTACTTTGCTGCGATTATAGTAAGTTCTCCCACGGTGTGATTTGAACCCGTCGTTGCAATGAACAAAAATAGCTCATAAAAAAGTTTAGTGTATTTAACTTGTCCGGGTTCAAAGATTTTGCCATTGTGGGTTTAGTTATACAGAAATTTCTTCTTTTGATTTAAAAGTACTTCTAAGTTACTTCACATTCCTGATGATTAGTTGATAGACGCGTTTAAAGTTTTGAGAGTAAAATGCATTCGTAGAATAGCGTTTTGAGACAAATCTCGCACTCACTGAGTCTCTTCCTCAAAATCATATAATAATAGAAATATTAAATAAATAAATAAAATGAAAAAAAAAAAAAAAACACCACATTTCAAAAGAATATGGTTATTGTTACAATCTCCCCCCCAGCCATTTTCAAAGAGTTGAGACTGAACATCAAGTTCCTTACTAAATCATGAGAATACGGTTGGAAGTCTATTTATCACTTAATGGCGTCGTCTCTCACCACGTTCGAGTAGTATTGACTATGTTCTAAGAGGGACTTTTGACTGATGCCACATCCAACATATCGTACCCTTGCTACAAAAGTGCCACAACTCAAAAAACTACGTTTACCAGGAATTGCAAAAAACTGTTTCCGGGCTGACTAGGCACATTTTAGCATTTTTGAATTGTTCAATATGAAGACCGATACATCTCAAACTATGATCGTTAGTTACGCACGTTACTCTACGACGGCTGGACGACAACTCAAGATGTGGCATTTCAGTGGAAGGGGTCCTAGGCATCTTGATAACAACAAAACGCCATAACTGCCCTTTGGCGGCTGATTTTTCAATGCAACTTCTGGCTCTTTTGAAGATTGGTAGAGACGTGTAAACTACGTCTAATGATGGTCATAACTCAAAAATTACAATTTTTGAGTTGTGGCACTTTTGTAGCAAGGGTGCGATATGAATTGTCACAAAAAACTGATGCTAGACTCCAAAATTTATATTGGATAACAACTAGAGCCCGCGGCCTAATACCAAGGCCAGCACCGAGCTGCCCGTTAATCACATGTGGGCAGCGGCTCATGAGTTGGAGCCCTCTTTATAGCCTCACTGAGTTATGCTATAAAGCTAAAGGCTATACTGCCGTGCTAAGCACAAAAGTCGTATCTGCACTTTTTAACAAAATTGGGTTATTGTCATCAGCGGGTTCTTTGTGGCACATTTTATTTACATACAAAGTTTTATGGTCATTTGAGAGCGGGAAATATTTTTAAAAAATTCTGAAAAAGTATCATCTGAATCAAATGCATAGACGCCTGACACTTTAAAGAGTAATATCTCAGTTTGAGTTCGACTTCAGATACCACTTTTGTGCTTAGCATGGCAGTATAGTTGTTTGCAATAAAACTAAGCTTCATTTATTAATAAATAAAAACAGTTACATAAATTATTTAATTTAAAAACTTAAAAAACATGATAAAAAAAAGAGTTTTTGAATCTGAAAATAAGAGTTTCTTTTATTCCAGCGTAATATTTAGGAAATATGTTCACAAAAAACTATTTTTCAATTCTGAATAGAAAGAGTCTCCCTCTTACATTTAAATATTCAAGCAGTGATGTTTCAAGAAGCTGTTTTCAATTTCATAAAGCATACATTACGAAACAGAATGTATTTTACATTATTTTCAGCGAATATTCTTGAATTTATAGAAATATTTTTGAAGAAAATAGAAAATAAAGTGCAACATTAATGCAGAGCATAACGTTGGTAATTTTGAACCTCTGAAGTCATATAATATTTCGTTTAAGTACTTAGCAGCACAAAATTTTAAGAGGCTGTTTCGAATTTCCCGAAAAGAATAAATGTAAAAGTATTTTCTTTTTTCACTTTACCTTATTTTCAACAACAAACACAAAAGAGAAAGACATTTTCTATTAGAAAGAAAGAAGGAAAGAAAACACTCTACTTACGCAATTGATATTTGAGTAATATCTTACTGATTTTGATCTTTAAAATATTCACATGATTTATTTCTTTTAAAAGACATATACACTGCAAAAGAAGCTGTTGTTTTTACAGTATAATACAGTCGCACATGTTTACCTCGAACCTACTTATCTCAAAAGCCTCTCTATGTCAAAATGTGGAGACCCCTCCTTTTTGAGGTTTTCTTCAAGGCCTGCTTTTGAGGTTTTCCTCAAGGATTTTACGGAGCGTCGCGGGGGGGGGGGCTTAACACTAGCTCCGCAACAATGAAAAATTGGGCCCAATATGGTCAGACTTAAGCAGATACGTCTGCCTGTCTAATTAGCGGCTCTAACTAATGCCAGTAAGTGGGGACATCACTGTAAGGTCTTCAAAGTATCATAAAGTAACTGGTCACAAATTTACTATTGAATTGACTTTTTAGTGAAGTCACTCGAAACATATCATAACTATGTCAACGCGTGACGATTGTGACATGCTAGAATTCTGTCAGTCGTGATTTGTGACAGATGCGACTCGTCACATTCGTTGCCATCACTTTGCCGTGATATGTTATGCTATTAGGAGGTGGTATTTTGGTTACTCTGGAACATAAATAAATAAATCATCAAATTTCTGAACTATGATTTTTCATTTAATTAACAGGCTTGAATTTACGATAACATTAAAAATTTTCTCTTTTTTAATGTCAAATTTGTTTTCAAATCTCGTATTCAATAAAACTTTTTCCAAAGAACAAAAATATTTAAATTATTCGAGAAAGTTTTTTGCTACGGTAAAAGTTTTCTCTCTTTTAAACTCAATTAAAAAAGATTTGCGGAATTATGTTTATTAAAGCACTTATTTTATGTAGATCAAAGGATGTGAGTTCAATTTATAAAAAATTTTCTGCGCATTCAAAAAAGGAAAAACATTTTTCAGGAAACTCGCTCTTTATTTATTTTAAAGGATTTAAGTAAGAAAAAATTGAGCAACTAAGTAAGTTAATGAATTGAGTTTTAGTAAATGCTGCGCTGCTGTGCAAAATTTCTTTGTAGTTTAAAGAAAATAAAAAGCTAAAATTCGAATACCGCAGCTTAAATGTTAATTTATTCACTGGGAACTGCATCAAATTTCACTCCGAGAATTACAGGAGAACATGTTTTTCTCTCTAAATACTATTGCATTAAGATTTCAAAAAGTGTTTTTAAGTTTCATAAATAATAGCTCACATCTTTACTTTCAGCTTCTAAATACAGTGAATGATTAGAATGAGAAGTTTGAATTCTGAAGCAGCTAATTTTTTTTCCTGATTTCACAGGTGTTAATAAAAACTCCGGTTTCAGCGTCATCAAAATGAAAGTTACAGTGATTGTTTAAGATTAACATTTTGAATACGAGATTTTCAGAAATATGAGAAATTTCATGTAACGTCATGTTGATATTTATAGATAGAAAATGTCATGTCTGAGCTTTTTGACTTTGATACACACAAAGAAAGAAAATGTGAGCACCACATTTCTTTCTTACATGCCTATTAAATGATATTCTAAAAAATAATTAAAATGACATTTTAAATAATTAATAGAAACTATCAATGAATATACAACAGTTGGAGTTGGAATTCTCTAGAGTCACGTGAGGTTTTGCGGCCCGTGAACTCTTCTTTTTATTTTAAAAATAAATGTTTTGAAAATTTTTCTTTTAGATTGTTCTAAACTAAAAACAAACTTTTTTTTTCTTCAAAAAACGAGTTTTTTTTTTTAATTTTCTTCTATATCTAAAATACAGACAAAAGTATTGGATTCTTGAGAATTTTAAAATTTCCGCAGATTTACTCGTTTTGTGGTATGCTGAATCTATTATGGCTGTTTTGGAAAACTTCTCTCTCTATCTCTCTGTGTCTAGAAGGCAAAAACTAGTACTTCAATGTCAGTTAGAGAAAAAAGAAATCCAATCTTTAATGTGAAATATTTCTTGAAGATTGATGATGATTTCATCTTTTTCATAAACTTTTGAAGAAACGAAAGACACAATTTTTCGTTTTTGATTAATATAGATATTTTTAACATCTCAAAATAAATGGCATGCTGAACGTAATCCTTTATATGAAATAAAACAATCTCGTGCGGGCCCTTGACTACTTATTTTCTAATTGTGATGTTCACTTACAGTTTAAAAGCATGGTTGCGTGCAATCATGTACACGCATTCAAAGCAAAATTTCTTAAATGAATAGCGTTTTAGACATTTACCTACACATATAAAATTGTAGTAAAAGTAGAGAATAGAAGATTCTGTGTCTAAAATTGCATTAAATTGCATGCAGTGAGTATAAAGAACAAAAATACTATATTGCGCCTTAGATTGAGTAAGAAAACACTTCAAACATTTACACCCTTAGTTTATTGCAAATGAATGCAAAAACATGTTATACAATGCTTCATCTTCTAACTACGGACAGTTTTAATTTTAACATCACTCAGTGGATTATTCGCTAAATATCGTCAATAGCGCCAGATTGAAACCAGATTAGAATTTCTTTTCCTCCTAATTTGTCCCAAAATTGGCGACGTATCACGACGTTAGCTGCAAAAACTTAGAGACTGAAAGTTTGGTGACATATCGCCAAGTGGACGGCAAATCATAACATCACGTAAATGTGCATTGAAATTAGCAATGATTTGCCCCAAAAGAGTGTGTACAAGACTCCCTTTGAAATATCCGAACGCAACCATTAGGAGAGGTGCACAACTTGACACCCTTCAGAGCCTACAGTTGAAATTTCAATCTATTTGGAGTTTTTTCAGATACGCGTGTACACACATACGCGCGCGCGCGCACATACACACGCGCAGGCGTCGCGAGAAAACCAGTCGTGATTAACTCGGGATGGTAAATATATATGTTTCGGTTATCCGTACTTTCGCAGATACATATACACGTGCGAACTGACAGAAAAAACTACTCAATATTTAATCGAGGATGAATAAAAATGGAAATTTAGGCTGAAATATGAGGGAGTTTTTTTTCGTGATTACAATACTTACTTTATAAAAGAAAGTAAAACGAAGTCTCGATTAAAATTCAGACCAGAAAATTCACTTGATGTCTTAACAAATTCATGTCATTTTGTTAACCATTTGGAAACATTTTTTAACGAAAAAGACATTTTTTTAAGTAAACTAAAGACATATGTAGTTTCTAGAAAGATTAACAAACTTTGAGTTTCTAAATATAGAAGGAGAGAAAAATAAAGACAGAATTTTAAATCTTGGAAATTAAGCTTTTTTTCCTATTACGTGCAATACATTATTTTCTTTTAAGGAATCATTATGCTTTAAGCTCATAAAATGCTTTTTACTGAAAAAAAAACCCATTGAGAAGACATGACGATTTTTTGACAAAAAATAAGTTCGTGAAAAATCAAGAAACCTTTCCTCCGTTTGATTTGTTCAACTACATTTTTTATTATTAAAAATTCTCGAAATAAAACAGAAGCTTAATCGTTATTTTCAGTAGAATAAGGAAAATAATTTTTCATTAATTAAAATTTAGAACTTTTTTCCCCATTTCTTTTTCAATTTTTCTTGCATTGTGGAAATCGATAAAAACGATGTAGTTACAAGGGAAAAAAGATCCCACAAATGGAAATTACATTTTTAAGATCAGAAAAGGTTTTAAAAGCAGCCGTCGTATTAATTTTAATGTTTTAAAAATACGTTAAAATTAATGAAAAATATCTAGAAAATTGGGTTTTTGTCGAGAAATCTTTTCGTGTGTGGTGAAGCAAAACTTTGCATTTGCTACTTCGGAAAAAATAACTCGAAGGTTTATTTAATTACCTTGCTATATTTTTTATATTTTTGCTCATTAAAAAATAATTGATTTCTCTCAGTATCATATCGCTGAAATTAATTTGTACAAAATCAATTATTTCAAGTGTTTTTAAGGCATAATTAATACTATGATTATTAGTTAAAATAAGATACCGGAATTTGAAAAATAAATGAATGCGATGGAGTAAGCATTTTCTTATGTGACTGGTTTTTGTTCAAAAAAAAAAAAATTTTTTATTCTTTTTTATTTTTTTAAACAAAAAAGTACAGTAAAAAAATGTTAAAAATGAAAGAAAATCATCTATTTGACAGCAAGACATGATATAAGCGTGTGTTTTTAAAACTTAAAATGATTTTCATTAAAAAAATGTTTTCTAATGATAAAGTTTCAAAGATAGTTTTGAACCAAAAAAAAAAAAAAAGAGTAAAGAAATAAAATAAAATAAAGTAAAATAAAACTAATATTTGTAATTATAATAACAACAAAAAAAAACATTTTTTTGACAGAAAAAAAGAGTAAAAGTGACTGCAAAAGTGGAGAAAAAACCATTTATAACGCAGTTTAGTACAATATAGTTGTACCTGTGCGTAATTACAGGTCTGCCTTCTGCTGAGGAAAAAATGGAGAACTTGTTATTAAGGTGGATTATTTAATCTAATTATAATTTTACAATTTGCACGAAGGGTGAAATCATCTTTTTATCAGTAGACAGCTCGCCGCGGGCCACATCCGACTCGCAAACAAACTTTGCCCATCCTACGAGAAGCTTACAAACTAAATTTTTCTCAACTGGTGAAAACAGCAAAATCTCATTAGAGAAAATATCAATACAATTAAATATATTTTTCGACGAAATAAATGTTCAGTACAGTTTTAATTTCTATTTCGCTTGAATTAAATAACAATAAAATGTCCGTTACAACAGATAAAAGTTGCGGACCTTTAAACTTCATTGCGACAGTACTTAAAGTAAGTTTTCCTTCAAGTATTTTTGCAAAAAGTTTCAGTAAAAATTTTAAAATCACCACTGAGCTCTAAATCAAGAACAACTTCTCGGCTGTATGGGGGTGCGGGGCTAGCGCCAACTGAACCAACTGAACTGAAAGACTGTTGGCTTGTTGGTTCACCTCACTTCCAAAAATTTACAATGTGACCCTTGAGTAGAAAAACCCCTGTTACAGGCGATTTCCACCTTGCCCACACTGTAAAATATGAATGTTGTTTTCATAGTATAATACAACTAATTTTATAGTAATAAACTGTAAAATTGCTAATTTTACAGTTTATTGCCGTGCATTTTACTGTTTTAAGCTGGAACCTCTGCTGCCAGCATATACTGTTCTTTTCACAGTATAATACAGCTAAATTTTACAGCAATAAACCGTAAAATTGCTAGTTTAAAGTGTATTACTGCGCATTTTACAGTTTCGAATTGGAATCCCGGCTGCCAGTATTATACTGAAAAAACAACAGTTCATTTTTTGCAGTTTGGGTTCACATTGCAAGACATCTAGATACAGATATTACAAATATAATAAATTAATGATATAACACTAATATTTACATGCCGAAAGAACAATTATGACTTTCTCGGCGATGCCATTTGAGGGGATAATTCTGTATAGTTTGTCGTTTACATTACAAATAAACCATAATGTATGCTCATTTAACACATGCATTCCGTGCTTAACTGAAGTAGATAAACAATAATTTGCCATTCTCTGGTTAGTAATATAGCTTGCATTACCAAAAGGATGATTTGAAATATGGGCAAGAGTTATGTGTACAAGGAATATCTCAAAGTTTGACATGATATTCAAAGCATGAAATTAAAAAATGACATTAAAATGATTAGTTAATTAATTAAAACAGAACAAACTAAATTTACGAACGTGGGTAAATATTTGCTATGATTGTACTAGAGACAATTGTAAGTAAATAAGCGGATGTAAATTTATGGTGAAAAATTGTCTGAATGCAACCAGTTATTCTTCCAGTTCTAGATTAACTATACGGCCGAAATGGAAACAAGTATATGGAGAAAGCACCTTTAAAGTGAATTTCAAACTGATAACATGAAGCAAAGAAAGAATTGAGAAACATGTATTATTGAAATATACTTTGAATACAAGATGCGGCAATTAAATAACAGGACTGCCCACGTACTATCCGTTAGACTTGATGTGGAGGAGTAAAAATGCAATTGGTGCATCTTTATACAGTACACTTCCGATAATCCGTGAAATTGGGTGGCACGGGTATCGCGGATAATCTGAAAAAGCATAAAATATGGGATAAAAAATGTAAAAAAAGTCTTTTGCTTAAAAATAATTGCATTGCACTTAAAACGTGATATGTACAAACAGTGACGATAGGTACAGCATAAAAAATTATTTGTATTTGAGATTCTCAATCATGTAAAATCTATAAAGTGGTACTTGCTATAACGCCCAGGTAAAAAAAATATTCGCTGAAGTACACCGCACTCTTGGGTAAGAAATGTTAAGAAAAAACAAAATTTAAATTCGTGCTTTTTCGAAAAGTCAGTTAATTGTGTTTGTTTCTTTCCTGAGAGCCTCGCGGATGATCCGCCCCCGGATAATCTACTCGTGAATAATCGAGAGTTTACTGTACTTCTGGCGATGGTGGCGACTTTTTTCATCCCCTCTATCTAATTCAGTTTTGTCTTCATACTCGCTTGAGTGAGACATTGTTATGTCGAAGTGCCGCTATCAAGATTTAGGCAGGAATTCAAGTGAAACAGGCGATCGCATATTGCAATCGCTACTGGAAATGGATTACATTAGAATGTTTCTTGATAAAGACATCGTGACGTCAGCGTGACGTTTGCCTATGAAAAACGAGCTAGATAAAACGTCACAGCCTACTTGGCGAATAAGAGGAGATCGCTGACTGCTTGTGAGCTCTTATTGGCTCCACCCGTAGTGACGTCAGTGCGATTAGCATTTATAGTGATTGCAACTTAACCAAATTTGGGAATTTGCGATTGCAATGGTGCGTTGCGATCGTCCATGTTTCACTTGAATTCCTGCCTTTAAGTCAAAAACCGAGCAGAGCATTAATTTGAAATTCCTTGTGAAATTTTAAAAAATTCTCCTGATTGTTAAAATATTGTTACGAATTTTGTAAATAGCACGTGATTTTATTTACCTTAATATTTCATTTTAAGTAGATGTTCTGCAGTTGAGCCTTTCATTTTAATTGGCGTCGCTTTTGTGCTCGTGACTTTAATCCGTTTCCTAAAAATTGTTAGAACGATGAGTAAGGAAAAAAATGGTGTTGTTCTGAAGAGCGCTGTAGCACAGCGTTCTGGTCGTATTTGATTTAAATACGGGATTAGTGTTGAAGTTTACATTGTGCATTGATGTTTGATGAAGTATCGCAACATCTGTACTTATTGTAAATACTTTTAACTAAACCTGCTATTTTTCTAAGAAGAGTATTACTTGAAGAAAACAAACTGAAGTGGACCCGAAAATGTAACAATATGGTAAAATATTTGTGCAGCTGGTAGCTGTGCAAACTGTTAAAATAGCTGTGCAACTGGCTCTTGAATGTCAAAAATATTAACCTTTCAGCATTTTAAACAACAGTTGCATTTGCTATTATGCTAGAATAAAAAGATTATAAGCTTTAAATCAGTTTTAAAAAACTAAAAAATACTCTTTTAGACGCACTTATAATACATCAACATGTAATATATTCAAGCCTTTAATATCAATTATAGTATTAAATTTATTACTTTAATATTTGTAAAGAACGTGAATTGTATCTTTTATTCAGAGTTACATACATACATAGAAACCCACATGTGAAACTCATATTAAAAAAGCGTATTAAAAAATATTAGTACCGGTAAACTGTTGTATGTGGAATGAGTGAGAGAAAATTAAAGTTAGAGAAGCAAAGAAACTAGAAGGTTAGAAAATAGAAAAATTGAAGTAATAAAAATTAATGCAAGCATATTGTCAGATGCGCATGTGTATTTATTTATTTATCATTTATTTTGTTCGTGCATATGAATACATCGTCGCATTAGAACAAGAGTGACGTATCTAATCCCAGGAATAACAATAAGATATCCCTCCTACTGTTGCTTTGAGGCAACGATGCATGCATACACATTTATTTATTTATTTTGGGGGGAATTTGAATTTCCCAGTATCAGAACGACAGTGAAAATACTAAAAAAAATAAGGCAAAATTAACATGAAAACCAAGGAAGTGAAAGTAAAATTCATTTTCTGAAAAAATTAGTATTGGAACAACGTTTTGTTGCTTTCTGACACTAAATCACCCCTAATATATTTACATATAATTTTCAGTTGTAATAAAAGTTCATTATTAACTAAAGAAAGTTTTTTAAAATTAAAGAAGCCAAGAAACTGAAAGATTAGAAAATAGAAAGATTTAAGTACTAAAAATTAATTCAAGCATGTTGTTAAATACGCATATGTATTTTTCATTAATTTTTCTTTTGTTTTGTTCGTACATATGAATATATCGTCACATCAGAGCAACAGTAACATATTTAACCCCAGGAATAACAGTACGATATCCAGCTGTTGCTTTGAGGCAACGATAATACATTTATTTATTTATTTTAGGGGTGAATTTGAATTTTACAGTATCAGAACATCAGTGAAAATAATAATAATAATAATAATAAAAGACAAAATTAACATGAAAACTAAGGGAGTGAAGGGAAAATTTATTCTCTCGAAAAATCAGTATTGGAACAACGTTTTGTTGCTTTCTGGCACTAAATCCTTCCTAATATATTTACATATAATTTTCAGTTGTAATAAATGTTTATAATTAACTAAAGAAAATTTTTTTAACGCCGAAAAATGCAATCTTCCATAGTAATACGATTTCTCATTTCTTGAGCTCTTCCCTGGGTCTTTCTTTCTGATAAATATAATAGAAATGCTATTCTTTAAACCTCATTAGAGATCCAATTTGAATTGTAAAATGCCATGATTTCTTCGCACACACACATTATGTATTTTAATGAGATAGTTCATGAAAACTTACAAACGTGCACCTCGAATAAGTAATTAGATTTCCTCGGTTATTCCAATTTAATTTAGTGAAGCTTAAGATCGGGAAAGATTAAATTTCTGGATGAAGTGCTTTTTAGAAAAATGGTTTATTTGTCTTACAATTTCAGTAATGGAATTTTGATCTGCGCGCTGGCAACGTTCACGCGGATATGGCCGTTGCCATTACATCAAAGGAATGCTAATGAAGAAAATGTTAATGATTCCGTGAGATATTTTTAAAATTTTGCGTTTCAAAATTTTGGAATTGTTTATTTGAATGTACCTAGAATGAAATTCAACTCCCCAAAGTGGTGAGAATAAATGTATTTACCGAAAGAGTGGTGGTATTTATAAGTGTAATTTGCATTCACACTAATATGTAAAGCATAAAAACAAACCTTATGGTTTCGTTTTCTGGTGAAGTGGTAAGAGGCTCTTTCTTTTCTTCTTTAAAACTTCAAAAGCATTTAGAAAGCGATATGAATGGTTAAGCAAATCGATGTATATTATTCTCCCTAACCAATATCATCTCGCATTCCCTTCCGCATTAATTTGTGCTACAAATTACTTTTTGATTCGTTACATAAGAACATTTTTCAACAGATAGATATTACAAGTTTTAGTGAATCAATATCATTTAAACATATAACGAGTCATTCCATAGTGACTAACGTAACATTCAGAGCTGATTTTGCAACTGTTTTTACTTGTAACTTAAAGGAGAAAAAAATATTTTTTAGTTATGCTGGTGGATTTACAATGTACATGGTGTCTATGTATCATTTCTGATAAGAATTTGAAACAAAATTACTGACAGTAGATATTTTTTCAACCAAAAGGGCAGTGTGACTAACATAACATTTTCGCAACCCTGAAAATTAATGCTCATGTTGTGAGGCAAAAATTTCTCAAATTTAAGCAAGTGTTAAAAATTGAATGATACATTTGAAAAATGTGTAACGTTGGCTTTTAAAAACATAAAACACATTTATTAAATCTTAATTTTTTTTAGTCTTAAGTGTCACTTTTACTCAAGATGGCGTGTGACTAACATAACGTGACTAACGTAACCATCGAATAACAAGCAATAGGCACACTACAAACTATTTATTATGGCTAATCTTAGTGATAATTACAATACTTTTTCAATTTTTTAAAACTTCTTATGTTTTATGATTTTCATTTCTTTATTCATTGACTTATTGTTCGATAATTTTTTCACTTCGGTATTTTTTTTTCTTCGGCTGAGGTTGACATTTCAATGGAATGACCCTATTTGATTTTTGATTTTGTTTTTTCAGCTGTGATTTAAGCTAGTGGGCGTGAGGTTGCAATGAGTATTCTGCATATATATATGCAAGTATATTAAAACCTATATTATTAGCTGCTTAAAAACAGCAGGAATCGAGCTTCAACGGAAAATGCAAGGATTTTATTTGATTATTTTTTTTAAAGCTAACTATTGAAGAAATTACTCTCTACACTTCTTTAAGGAGAAAGATTGTTGTTAATCGTAATACATTGGGATCTGGAACTTAAAAAGCAAATAAATTAAAAAAAATGTGCCAAAAGGAAATCTGCACTGCAAAAAATAAACTTTTGTTCCTACCGTATAATACTGGCAGCAGAGGCTGTAGTTTAAAACTATAAAATGCACAGTAATAAACTAAAATTAGCAGCAGCAGTTTTACAGTTTACCACTGTAAAAATAGCAATTTTGCAGTTTATTATAAAATTTGCTACATTATACTGCAAAAGTTTGCAGTGTACTTCTTATTAGATTTTACCTGCTCTGCACAGGTATAAAGATTTTTTATATACTATGCAAAGACTAATTCCTATGTTTTAGATTAAAGATCTTAATAAGGAATAACAGAATAAAAATTTTATCATAAAATTGATGCAAAAGTCGTATTTTTGTGCATTGAAGGATTTAATGCAGTACTCTAAATTTTTCTACTAATTGCTGTATAAAAACTTATCTTGATTTATAAAATACTTGTCTCCAATGTATTTTGCAGTTTAAAAGGTTTTAACATATGCAGTGTTTGCGATAGGTCAGGTGTGTTTAAATTCGAATTGTTTCGGATTGTTTTTGTTCTTTTGTGGAGCAGGTAGAAGTCTATAATGTCGACAACCAGTACATGAGCTGTTTGGAGAAGTGTAGAAGAAACAAAATCATCGTATAAAACACGGTGTGGAGTGGATAGTAATGTACGATTTAAGCAGATATTACTCATGGAACTGTTGAGGAATGAGTAACAGAACAGGACCACTTAAAATTGTTGAGTTTCTGATAAGAAAGGCTTGAGCAGTAAATTAAAACCTTTGAAATAAAGCAAAATTAAGATAAACACATGTTCGGCAATTTAAAAAATGCCATGACAATTAAGGAATCTTAGTAATCAATAGCTTTTAAAAGGTTGTTAAAGTTTTAAATGAAGCATCATTCACAAATTCAGAATTGTCGATGACTCTTCTCTTTGCAAATACCATACAAAAACTACAAAATAAACACAAGTAAAATGTTATCAGGCGTGAACAAAACATTATACAAAAATTATTACCAAATTTTCATGTCGAAGAAGTTAGACAACTTGGCGGAGGTGGGGGGATTTCGCAAATAGGAAATTAAAAGGTCGAGGAAAAAATGAAAACTTTTTTTCTCTTTCATTGAAACGTCTAAACTATATCTAAGCAGAAAAGAACCACAAAGCTCATGATGGATGTTCTTGAAGGTGATGAGGCAAAATTTCCTTTTAAGTCTTTTGCACTATTTTTCTAACAAAAGAGTCCCTTTTTATAGAACCTTTTTCAAAGGAATAATGGGTAATTTCTTTTGAAAGTAATAGAAATATGAAGTGTATCATTTATATTTATGAAAATTAAGTTCGAGTTCTTGGAAGTTGAAGTATTGCCAGTGTGTGTGTATAAAAGCTTTACATCGAATTCCTAAGTTCAGGTCAACATTTGTGATTAGTGATTGCAATGTCAGACTAAAAATACAATTCCGGTAGTTGGCATTTTTTTTTAAACGTGATATTGGAATACTGGTATTAGAAGCTTTTTTTTGGGGGTGGGTGACAAAAAATACCTTTGTGGTGCTACATTTCTTTTTGTTTAGAAAAAAAAACATTAACTAAAAATATTTTTTAAAAAATGAAAAAATAGAAAATGAAAGAGCAAATATGTTATAATTAAATATTAATAACAATAGCTCTGTACTAGCAATTTATACCTTCAGAGACAAAAATAAGCGTATAGTACTATTATGATTAGAAAAAATAAAAAATATCATGTGAATTTCGCTTCCTTTTTTTTTGTTTGCACGAAAATCACTTTTTAGAAATGAAAATATCTTTGTTTTTTGTGACTCTTTAACTCCGTAATGCTCTATTAATTTATTTTTGAAGTCAAATTTTAACTCCAGATGATTGATTTCGGTACTTATTGTTTTAAAATAATGGTAAAGTTAAGAGAACAAACGTTAAAAAATTCTGTTTCGTTATAGTTATATTTGTGAGTTTAATAACATCATAGGTAATTCGCCTTTTTCTGCATTAAGTTATTAATTCTTGCTTTCGTTATTTTAATTACTTGTATAGAAAACAAAAGTTCTAAAAAAATAAATAAATAAACACATTTGCGATGTCTTGACTGATGTGTTTTGTGTCAAAACCAGCGTAATCCACGGATTCTCATTTTCTTCCTGTTTGTTTCGCCATTTGATCTCTTTTGGTTCTGACTATAACAAATTAGAAACTTTACACCACGCTAAAACTTGCTATAGCAATACAAACTCTTTTGAGCAAGAGTTGAAATAGTTATTCCATTTATTTGTCGGGTTTGGTTATTTGCACATTTTCAGTAACATTGTACGAAATTGTGATTTATATCCATAAGCTTACGCGTCAAGCACACGTGAGTATAGAGTTATGATTATATTTAAGGAAAATCTTCTGTATCTAAAGATCTATTTTTTTCCAGACAAAAAAATATCACTCCTGAGAAAGTTGCTCCACTGCAAAAAACAAATCGTTTTTTTTTACAGTATAATACTGGCAGCAGCAGTTCCAGTTTAACAATGTAAAATGCACCGTAATAAACTAAAACTAGCAATTTTAGTTTATTTCTGTAAAACAACAATTTTACTGTATATTACCACAATTTTACAGTTTATGACCACAAAATTAGCTGAATAATATTGTAAAAACAACAGTATAATACTGGCAGCAGAGGTTTCTGTTTAAAACTATAAAATACACAGTAATAAACTACGAAACTAGCAATTTTACAATTTATTACTGTAAAGCAGCAATGTTACTATTTATTACTGTTAAATTAGCAATTTACAGTTTATCACTGTAAAATTTGCAATTTCTACAGTTTATTACTATAAAATTAGTTGTATAATACTGGAAAAACGCCATCCATTTGTTACAGTGTTCTTTTGTAAGATAAAAAGTAAAAATACTGAAATAAAGGACAAATTATTTCATTAAGAAGCACTTGATGAAGAAAAGGGTGGCTTTCCCGAAATTGACAAAAAATGCAAAGGAAAAGGAAATTGCCATTAAAGGCTCTTACGGGACTATGCCTCTAAAGGAAGTTCAAAACGATTTTGAGCACCAATGAATCTTAACAGGATGGAAAATATGTTCGAATTTCGTTCAAGAAGGAAAACATCAATTATTTCATACTGCTTCACTAAAGGGAGAGAGAGAGAGAAATATAGCGTGGAGTGAGAGAGAAAAAAAAAGGTGGGAGGGAAGGGAAAAGCTCTTTTTATGCATTAAGAAACCAAGCTAAGAAGCTGTTTAATTTCGCAAAAACTATCGACCGGTGAAGCTATGCAGGTAACTTCTTTTGCATGTAACAAAAAATGGTTTCAGGATTGATCATTGATACATTAAACGGATTCGTTTTTAGAACACTGTAAAAGGTTGATGTTGTTTTTAGACAGTTTATTTTATAATAACAAACTGTAAAAATTGTTAATTTTATAGTAATAAACTAAAATTGCTGCTTTACAGTAATGTTGTCGTTGTTTCTAATCTCCCATCTGGTCCGACGGAGTCGGACCAGATCAACGAATCCGTTGACATTGAAGAAATCCAAAACCAAAAGGGGAGTATCATGGACATCCTCCCAGTTCAAACCCAAACAGTCCAAGATATGTTGAGGTGAAGCCTGGTCATGGTGGCACTTAGGGCAGAGAGGATAAGTCATACTGCCCTCAGAAATATTTAAGGCCTTTTATTTTTACAGTAACAAACGGTACAGTTATTTAACAACTTATTGCTGTGCATTTTACAATTTTAAACTGGAACTTCTGCTGCCAGCGTTATACTTTTGTTTTTAAGGTATAATACAGCTAATTTTGTGGTAATAAACTAAAATTGTGGTAATAAACTGAAATTGCTGCTTTACAGTAACAAACTGTAAAATTTCTAGTTTTACAGTTCATTACTGTGCATATTACAGTTTTAAACTGTAACCTCTGCTGCCAGTATTACACTGTAAAAGCAACAGTTTATTTTTTGCAGTGTATCGTTTAAAATCGAAAATTAATTTAATTTTCTGTCACATAAAAATGGTTGATAGTTGTATGTGGGGGCAGGGCGAGGGAGGAGTTTTGGGAGCTGGACCACACAGAGCACTTGGACTGAAAACGTAGCGTTCACCAGGGACAATTGTGGTACAACTTCACAAAACTCGCAAAACGTCATTTTGCGTAACTCTGGTGCTTAGTGACTAATAAACGATGTGATACATAGTGACACATAATTAAGTTTCCATAATTTAGAAAAAAAAATCGAACTTAACTCCAAAAAATAGACTAATATAAACAAACAAGCAACTTGTTAGTACAGTGAAAAACCAACTTAAATATAAAGCACAAATACAGTGAACTCTCACTTATGTGCGGCCCAAGGGACTAACAGTAAAAGGCGCAGAAGTGAACAAGCCAATTTAAAAATCTAAAACGCAACATAAGTTCTAATGCGAGCATGAATAAGAATATTTCTATGGAAAAGGGCTATAATGCTATGGTTTAGCAATAACTGTAACGTAACTACAGTGATAAAGAGAAAAATAAAAATTATAGCATACCTAATCAAACTGTTTCCTTTAAACGATGCATAATAGATAATTGTCCCTCTCCGAACTCTAGTTCATGCAAAACTAGCTGTCGTGGCCGTCACGAAACTTTCTTCTATATCTATCTTATGAATTCCGGTTACAAAATAAAATACGTACTCGCCCAAGTAATTGGAGACAGCTACAATTTCCCAATTATCGTAATAGCCCTGCAAATGCAGAATCAATGAGCGAAATTGGAAATCATTGCAAAAGCCTTGTTTAGATTAATTGCAAACATTTTATTTGTTAGTAAAAAGAAATTGGCAACAGTTAAAAATTTCAAATCATTGAAAGTTTTCAGCTGTTTTGATAATTAAATAGCGTGAAAGCGATTTTTTAATGAATTAATTTTTCGCATTGTTGACCAAGCGCAAAAATCACCCCACCCTCCCCCTGGGGCGATTGGCGCCAAAATTTAATCGATGCTTGCTTCCATATTGGGTTAGTGTTATTCCCAATTTCATTCAAATCGCAGCAATATTTCCCGAGATACAGTAGGTGCAATGACAAAATAAGCACTTTTGATTGCTCCACCCCATTTGAGATATTGACACACAAATTGAATCAGCACCTGTACTCAATAGGGTCTACCTATGGACCAATTTTCGTTTGATTTCGCCGGTTACTTCCTGAGATATAGCAGTCACCCTCGTGCAGAACACGCGCGATTGCTCCACCCCCCTTCGAGATATTGACAAACAAATTGAATCAGCGATTGTACTCAATAGGGTCTACCTATGGACCAATTTTCGTTTGATTCCGCCTGTTACTTCCTGAGATATAGCAATCACCCCCGCGCAGAACACGTGCGATTTCTCCACCCCCCTTCAAGATACTGACACACAAATTGAATCAGCACCTGTACTCTATAGGGTCTATCTATGGACCAATTTTCGTTTGATTCCGCTTGTTACTTCCTGAGATATAGCAATCACCCCCGCGCAGAACACGTGCGATTGCTCCACCCCCCTCCGAGATATTGACACGCAAATTAAATCAGCACCTGTACTCGGTAGGGTCTACCTATGGACCAATTTTTGTTTGATTCCTTAGGTTACTTCCTGAGATATAGCAATCACCCACGCGCAGAACACGTGCGATTGCTCCACCCCCCTTCGAGATATTGACACGCAAATTGAATCAGCACCTGTACTTGGTAGGGTCTATCTATGGACCAATTTTCGTTTTATTCCGCCGGTTACTTCCTGAGATATAGCAATCACCCACGCGCAGAACACGTGCGATTGCTCCACCCCCCTTGGAGGAATTCGCTAAACAAAGTCAGGTGCACCAGTTCACATGGTGGTGCATATGTGAAAAAATTTTTGTTCGATTTCATGCAGTAGTTTTTGCTCTAGCGCGGCCACAAAAACTGGTCACACACATACAGACTCACACACAGACACACACACACACAGACAGACATTTTCCAAAAATGGTCGAAATGGACTCAGCGCACCTCAAAACGTGCAAATCCGTCAAAATTCGACATTCGAAAATTTTTACGAAACCAATACTTTCTTCTATATAATAGATATAGAAGAAAGTAAAAAGCCATCGGTGAGCAGCAAAATGGCGAACGATGAAAGAGGAAAGTGAAGAAGCATGCTCATTTTTTAAAGAAAATAAATAAAATTTTTCACATTTTACGAAAATGTCGGTGCATAAGTGAAGTATTTATCTATTGATCTATGCATAAACGAATGAAATACCATTATTTTACTATGGAATATGCTGGGACCATTGAAAATGGTCGTATAAATGAAAAGGCGTATAAATGAGGCGGTGTATAAGTGAGAGTTCACTTATTTTTTAAATGTGTGCTTTATTTACGTTGATTTTCACTTTAACTATATTTTTTGCACAAAGCATATTTGATCATTTTTCTGTTTATACATAAAAAGTCTATTTTAAACCATTCTCTCTTTAAGAGGTGAACATTTTGTTCGTGTCTCTCAACATATTTGTTGTGTGGTGATTTTAGTTGTATTCAACAAAAACAAGATCCAGAGGTAGAACACTGATTACGAAATAAAGGCATGAGAAAAATTGCGATGAAAAATAATTAATGATAGCTTCACACAACGGAAAAATATTTAGCAGACGTGAACGTCTGGCTAAAATTTCTTAAGTTTAAAAAAACTTCTCGCAGAATTCCTTTTTAAAAAAAGGTACAAAAAATTTCGATTAAAAGCTGTTTTCGCAGTAAACAGCTTTCATATTTAGATCATTTTTTTTGTCCTTTTATGTATCAAGTTCTTTAATGGATTTAAGAAGTTTTAACCAAATGTTTGATGAATGAAATTCCTTTGATTAAGAGTAAAAAATAAAGACGTGACATTAAGATTTTGTTTACATAATCTTGAAAGGCCAAATGGAACTTTTGGCGAAAGGGAAAATAATTTTTCTTCAGTAACCCAATCCTCTCTGCTTCTTGTAGAATTGAAAAGAATTATGCAGTCTAATTAAATAAGGTTAGTATTTATCTTCACAGAAAGATCTCCAAATGAGGTAAATGTTCTCAAAAAATACTTTGATTAGAAGTAAGTGAATATTTTTGTTCTTTTCCATTTTTATTCACCAGGTAGCCAAAAATAGATATCAATTTTTGCCGTGAATTATTGTAGACATTTATCTTGAACCCAACCAAGCAAAAATTTAAACATAAGACATTCTGAAAATGAATTATGCTAGAATATATACATAGAAGCAGAAAATCTAAATTTATTTTGCAAAACATTTCCCTTTTAGTCTATTGTAAAAATTAATGAATAAATAATATATAGTACAAATATTTGTTTTTTAAACTATCAGCAATGAAAATAATTAAAAAAAAAAGTCTAAATAAAATTTCATTACTAATAGTGTGAGAGCAACGTTTTCGAGTGATTATTTTAAGACGTCTGGCTCTTTAATATACCTTTACCTATGCTCTTCTGAGCAGCATACGGGGTGTCTGGCTGTCAAGAGTGGTTGTGTTTTTTACTGAGCATCACATTTTTGCTGGAAAAATTAGTGATTTTTAAACTATTTTGGGGCAATGAGAAACTTAAATTGGTCGTAAGTATGTGACGTAATACATCAATGGAAAGCTCCATTTCTTACCGTCACACTGGTTTCTGAATTTTTATTCTTCTATAATTAGAAAAGAAGTTGCATGTAAAAACTTTTTTTTCTTTCGTTTTTTAACAACTCTGTATTTTGTACAATTTTTGAAATAGAAATCTAAAACTTGGCAGGATTACTTATCTTGTCATAAACGTCCTTTACACCAATTTTTGTTAAAATCGAAAATGGTGAGATCAAAAACTTTTTTTTTCATGATTGGTTTGACCCGAATTGCCCCAAAAAGTTTTTCCAGTACAAGTATGATGCGCAGTAAAAAACGCAACCACTCTCCGCTGCCTGACATTCGACGTGCTGCTCAGAAGAGCATAGGGAAAGATATATTAAAGAGCCAGACGTCTTAAAATGGTTGTTTTTTCGACGTTGCTAACCCTTGGACTATAAGCAAAATATCAATCTGTCTAATTCAAAAATCTAAATATTAACCAAGATGCTTCATCACCGCAGTAATAACTGAGGCTTTTATCTCTATCTCTACTCTCTACTAATAATAAAGCTGAAGGTGGGTCTGTCTTTCTTTCTGTCTGTTACGCGCGTAGCGCCAAAACCGTTCGGCCGATTTTCATGCCACTTGGCACAAAATTAGTTTGTAGCATGTAGTTTTGCACCTCGAAGCGATTTTTCGAACATTCCATTTCGTTCTTTTTCTATTCGAATTCTTAGCGGAAATTCGATAAAATAGGGAAGAAATATTTCACACACATTTTCAAGTCTTATGTCATTCGAAAGCTTGAATTTTCTGCACAAAATGAAGTTTTTTCGAAGTTTCTACGATCATCAGGAGAGCTGTAACAATTGTTTTTAGAATCCCGAAATTCAAGGCTTACCTTCAGTAAAGCAAGCCAAACGATTCTAAAATGGTTCAGCTCGATAATAAAATTTGTTTGAAAGAGAGATGAAAAGAATTATTTTATCAACGGAAATCAACTTTTCATGTTGTTACTATGGTTACGTGTTCATACTTATTTTTGTTTCGTTCTTTTTCCAGGGTTGCCAGACGTAGTATTTTTGATTCTACGGTAGTATTTTTTCGGCCCAAATAAGGAGCGTAGTATTTTTCTGGCAACCCTGTTTCCAATATACTAATGACTTAATTAAAAGATTTGGCGGATTTTTTTTTTCATTTTCATAGATTTCGCATTTCAGCAACATTGATTTTGGCAACGTTTGGAAACAGTAGTATTTTGTAATATTTTTTTAGAGGAGGCATAGTATTTTTTGTTCCAATTCTCTGGCAACCCTGTCTTTTTCCCGGTGAAGATGCTTTGGGACCCTGCTTGGCGCGTTTTCAAAAAGTCAACTACGCAAAATAGCTAGGGTTACCACGCTTGGCGCGCCTATCGTTCATTTAGCGAGAAAAGGGTACCTAAAGCACAGATTAACGAAATATCGTATCAATTTCGATATTGCATCGTTTTTTTAAAGTGTTTCATTTCGGAAAATGTATTGTTTTGTTTTTTAAGCTAGGAAAGAAAACTTTCTTCTTCTTTTAAACTTTGGTAAGATTTCTGTTGGTTTCTGTTATCAACAAAATTGTTCTTATTTTCTCTTTTGGCTTATTTTTGTCCATCTCCCTTGGGGTTGCATTCGAATGTTCTAAGGGGGTGTTTTACCCCATTTATCGGGTAAATCAGTGTTTTCAATGCAAGGTGATATGAATTGGTTAACAAAAGTGATATGAATTGGAGCGACCACTTGGCGATATATCGCCAAGCTTCTGATCGCCAAATATTTGACGCCAAATTGGCGTTTTTTTTTTTTTTTTTTTGATTTAGGTTCAATTTGGCGCTGTTGGCGATATTTTGCGAAAAGTCCACTGAATGATGTTAAAAACGACGATCTTTAGGAGATTAACCATTGTAAAATATTTTTTTGCATTGTTTCGTAGCAAACTAGGGCTACAAATGTGTGAATTGTTATCTTGCTCACTCCAAGCACTATTTTAGCACTTAAGGCATCTACTAAGAAATTTACACGTAAAATTAAGTAGTGTGGGGTCCATATCAGATCTTTAAATCACTTTGAAGGAATTATAGTTGAATAAAACTAAAATAGAGCATTTTTTCCGATATATCAATTATTTTACAAATGAACTTTTAATTTTATACCACGGGCAAAGCCGTGCGGGTACCGCTAGTCAGATATAAATTAAGAAATCGTTTTATGATTAAAAGAATAAAAACAATTTTACAGTATGTTGAATTTACAGTATGTTGTTGTGAAAAGAGAGTTTTAGGTACATATGTAAAAAATATTTATTCCAACTATGGCTAGAACTGAAATATGATTCAAAATATAGATCTCAACATATAAAACCAAATGACATTTTCACAAATTCGGAATTAAATACTTTTTGTCTGAGTCTTAATTAAAATAAACAGTACTCAGCTCAGTAAAATAGCAATTGACCGTTGCAGGTTCTAAATAACTATGTAACAAGCTAATTTCATTAAAAAATTGATCCGAGGTAGCCCGATCGGTAAGTCGTCGGACTCGTAACAGGAGGGTCCTGGTTTCGATCCCAGCAGATCAAAGATCCACTGTCGCTAATAATGGTGGCTGGGAGACGTAAAATAAGGGTCGTGATCACAAAGTCCTCCGACTGAAACGATACCTCTGGGGGTACTAGACCAGGGGTTTGCTCGGCCCTTGGTCTGGATCAAAAGAACAGAGTGCTCTGAGCTAAATCGGACTTCCATCTTAAATTGCTCGTAAAAACGGAAGCCGTATTTTACCCGCATTAACCCATTAATGCCTATCGTTCCTTTTTAGGGACGGTCCAAAAAGTTTGTGTGAATCTTCCAAAAATGAACATTTTAACCAAATAATAGTGATAAATTATTACTTTGGTATTGTTTAAATTCATTATTAACAGATTGCAGCACGTAACAATTGTAAAGTGTGTTATGTAGCCGTTTTATTATGATCTTTATCAAGAATTCCATCGTTCAATCTCAAGAGCAAAAAGCTAAGTTTTTAAAATTGTTCCCAGCTTCCCAGCATGTGTTAATTGCTGCTTTTATTTCTTTTTATGGGTCATTCCATAGAAATGTCATCCAAAAAAAAAACGAAGTAAAAAATGTATCAAAATATAAATAAATAAATAAAAATCATACAACAAAAGAAGTTAAGAAAAAATTGAAGAAGTACTGTAATTATCACTGAGATTAGCCTTAATAAATAGTTTGTAGTGTGTTTACTGCTTGTTATTCGATGGTTACGTTAGTCACGTTACGTTAGTCACACTCCATCTTGAATAAAAGTGGCACTTAAGACTGTAAAAAATTAAGATTTAATAAATGTGTTTTATGTTTTTAAAAGCCAACTTTACACACTTTTCAAATATAATATATCATTCAATTTTTAACACTTGCTTAACTTTGAGAAATTTTTGCCTCACAACATGAGCATTCATTTTCAGGGTTGCAAAAATGTTAAGTTAGTCACTCTGCTATTTTGGTTGAAAAATTATCTACTGTCAGTAATTTTGGTTTAAATTCTTAGCAGAAATAATACATCCGATACTATGTACATTGTAAATCCACTAGCATATCTAAAAAATATTTTTTATCCTTTAAGTTACACGTAAAAACAGTTACAATATTGGCTCTGAATGTTACGTTAGTCAATATGGAATGACCCTTATAAAATGCCTTTTCAGATATTATATCGCAGGCAGAAATTTATTTTAGTAAAACAAGTATACACCTTTTGGTGGGTAGCGTCCCTTTCTAAAAACAATTTTTTTTCTTAACAAAAAATTATTTTTCACATGATATTTTTTAAAATTATTTTTCCTGCCCAATAAACACTATTTGTAACTAGTACACAAAATATCTTTGGAAAAAAAACTGTCAGGCACTAATGGGTTAAATCGGGTAGATGTGTCTATTACTTCTAAGTCTATTTACAACACGAACTCGGGTTCCCGAATGGTCCCAGACACAACATGAAAAACTCTAGAACAAAATGATGATGCAATTTTTGAAGAAAAAAAAGCAAAGAGTGGTTAAAACAAATATTGTCCAATGTGTTCAATTTAATAAAGAAAGCAGACCTATATTTTCCACGAAATTAAATATTCAGAACAGGAAATATGAAAAAACTTGTCATCTAATTGAAAAGGATGCTTCTAAAGTGCTGACAAAGATTCCTTCAAGAATCAATGAAAATGAATTAAATTAAGTCATATCTTCATTCTTTCATTTTCCTATGCTGGTACAGCTAGGCTTGTTCTAACAGCACAACAGGAGACACGCTTTAGAGAGGAAATTAAAGACAGAGGGCGGGCATTATGTTTTAGATGGAAAAACTTATTGCAGCGGGATGGCAACAGGAAATTTAGATAATAATTGCTTTCTCGCGCGTAAATTTCCTGTTTGCCGGTCACGTGGGTGACTGAATTCATGATGGTTCGGATGATGCAAGGCAAAATATTGTTACTGAACTATGGTTTGAAATTGCCCGGGATATATCTTTCTTTGAACTCTGCCGATCTTTGTTTGAAGTTGTAATTTCTAACTTTCTGTGTGTCTAAAAGTATCTAATTAAAATATAGAATAAGGTATTTAAAGTTTTGGAATTATACGCAAGGTCGCTGGTAAAGATAGCAAATTCAAATAGCTGTGATACATTTTGAAGCGTTCTTACTAGAGATGGCACGAAGTGCAGTTGACCGAAGCGCCGAAGCTTCAGCCGAATCTTCGGCTGCTGCATCGTTGCTCAAGACTATTATACATATACTTATTAATCTCTCTAAAAGTCACGCTTTTTTATGCTTTTCTTGAACACAAAGTTTGTAGAAAATGATTCATATTGGAATAAATTTAAAATAAAGCTCTAATCAGTAATTAACTTTCACATAGGCATCATTATTTTACAGTATTTTCAAAGCTTTACTCTTCCCTTTCCCCTCGAATGCATTCCATGTGCATCACATCCAGTGAAACAATGCAAGCCCACTTAGTGCATCTGCAAAATACCCACCTTTAGGCTACGTGTGACGCATCAATTATGCTTGGATATGGATTTATGTATACCGGGTAGAATATATACTCTGCCTTTGAAATGTTTGTTCATTACAAAACAGACAATCAAAATATTTGTGTGTCACACGTTGAAAACTTTTTGTTTATATGGATTTAGATATACCGGGTAGAATGTATGCTTTGCCTTTAAAATGTTTGTTAATTGCAAAACATAGAATGAAAACATTGGTGTCAGAATACGTCATAAGTATTGAGTTGCTTGACTTAAGATGCAAAAGCTGCATAATGAAGAATTTTCGTGTCTGCCTCTTGTTTTGAAATCAAAGAATCTATCTCTTCAGAAAAAACTTTTGCTGTCTCAACTCTAAAGAGTGAATTTGATAACACAATTTACCATGTGAAAACATATTGTAAGAAAAATAAGTGTTTTAAAGTACTTTCTTTCCTCCGTATTTTTTGAAAATACATGACCACTACCAGTTTTTAGAATGACTATTAGCTATTGTGATCATAACTGATCAAACACATGTATTCTAATTTATGTCAAAAAGTATGCAAATCATAGTTAGAAATTAATGAAAATTTCGCTGCTATAAAAGTGCGATTTCTAAGTTCTAAGATTTGTTTTTTTTTTCGTGAACTAGAACCGCAACATTACAGTTAAACAAAAATTCACATTTTAAACCCAAAATCTTAACCATGCCCATAACTAGTCATTTACTAAAGTGAAAGGAAATTGAAGCTATTACGTGACAGTCATACATTAGCTATTTGAGGTTTCACTAGAAACGGGCGCGAATGTTTAAAAATGTTATGTTCAAATTTCAGAAAAACACAAAAAGGGTGCCTCACTTAAGAAAAAAAATTATAATCATATTTTATAAGCAATAATCGGTTGTTTGATCTCTGAAGCTATTTTTTTTTGTTGTTTTCTCATATTTTTTTCTCCCATCACATGTAGAGGAAAAAAATCGAGCTACCCCCGATTAAACGGATTTTGGTTTAACAGGTCCCCTATTAGCGGGACTCTACTTATTACAGGGCAGTTATATCCCCCATATTTCACAGATGCAACTGTTTATTTTTTAAAAAATCCATCAAACAGATTTAAGTGTCAGTAGATATCTCATTTATGGTTGCATTTACGAAAAATACTTCATACTAATAATTTAACTACTGTATGAAATAAACCCATTTACCCCCCCCCCTTTTTTTTTTTACCTTGCTTTAAATTTGAATAAAAGTTGGTTACTCACTTACCTCTTAGTATGGGGTAAGTGGGATACTCACTTTTTTAAGAAAATATTAGAGTTAAGAAGATTTAAAGCATTATTTCAAAAAAGAATGATACAATAAAGTCCAAGAAAAAATCAATCCGTAAGATTAAACTTTTTGCTTCAGAACTTTTTTTTTATAAAGCCTCAAAAACAAACTGTTCTAAAAAAAGGCTTCCACCTACCCCAACCAAATCTAATACATTTTTCATTTTATAAAAGATTAAAACATAAGAATTCTTTGTTCACTAAAACTATGAATGGTTGATCTTTTAATGCCAAATTTTGTTAAAATGGTACATTGTGATTATCGAAAATTATCTAGCAAAACAGAAATTAAAAGAGAGAGAGAGAGAGATAGTAAGAGAAATATCTCAAAAGTGCTAGTAGCTGAAAAACCATATATCTTTTGAATTGAGCCATTAAATATATTTGCTGTCAAAAACATTGCTCTTGAAATAACAAAACTGAATTATAACTCTTTTCGAAAACAAATGCTGAATTCACGTGGTACTAAAGAAAAATACTTATTACCCACAGCATGGAATCTCTACCTACTCCAAATGAAATATATTACTATGAAAATATATTTATTTAATTTATAGCCTGTAATAAACTAGAGAGAGATGAAGTTTTCACAAACAAAGAATTAAAATTACACGGTCTTAATTCCAAAAGAAAAAATCATAGTGAAGTATAGTTTCTTCTCAAATCTGTAGTTAGCGTCTGTTACGCGTCTTACGCCATTGTTAGTTACTTTTCGTTTCCTCTTTTTGTAATTTTACCATACTTTTGCTATAATATAATTGTCTAAGAGTTACCAACCTTTTCGAGTGACAATTTTAAGGTGTCTGGCTCTTTAATATATCTTCCCTTATGCTCTTCTAAGCAGCATGCAGGGTGCAATTTAGAATCTTGAAAAGCCTATGTGGCACAAATTGGGGAGCATGCCCCCAAACCTTAAAAACTACATACACTACTTTGGTTCGACCAGTTATGGAGTACGCTTCGGCCATCTGGTCTCACTCCTCGACTTCGGCACTTGAGAAAATCGATATTATACAGGCTAAAGCCTCAAAGATTATAATCGGTGCTGTCTCTTCCACAAACAACGTTGAATCTTAACAGGAATGAGGATTGCAATCGCTTGATATTAGAAGAAAATGTATCGTCATCACCTTTACCGACAAGATTAGAAGTCGTGAAGAAGAACATATTGGCAAACAAACATTTTTGAAGTCGGATAAAAACACCAGACTGAAGCGATCCTCCATATTACACTATGACCTAATGGTCAGGCAGCAAACTGGACTTGAGCATAACACACAGATATTCTGGAAGAGCCAATTTTCTCTTCGAATCTTCCGGAAAACATCAAAATTTTAACTCATTTTCTCGAACCGCGTTCTAAAAGAGAAGTAACGGAGGCTATAAAAACAAAAGGTGACAAAAACATTGACTTGTACTCAAGAGAAAACTTTGTCTTTGCCTTCACTGACGGATCTTCGGATGAAGCTCTTAACAACGGAGGGGATGGTCAACTTTACCTTCCCTCATAGTGGAAGTGCTTTGCATTTTAAGTTCGGTGGACGAAAGATAGCTTCAAACTACACTTGCGAACTTACTGCCATCCATAAAGCCCTTAAAGAGTATATAAAACTTGAAGAAAATGAAAGAGCCAAAAAGTTAATCATATTCAGTGATTGCAAAGCTGCTCTTCAGGCAATTCAAAGGGGTTCTTCAAGACTTATCACGGATATACATCGAACACTTTATAAGATCTTCCACTTGAAGAAACAGTGCATCATGCAGTGGATTCCTGCACACGTTGGCATTACTGAAAACGAGATAGCAGATTCTTTGGCAAAAGAAGCAAGACAATTAAATACCAACAGAGTTATCAAAGTCACTCTCTGCGATATTAATTCGGTGGCTAGAGCAAAACTAACTGATAGAGAAATCAAAATGAAATTCCAAACTCCAGAAATCAGTACCAATAAAACCCTCACCAGCACTTTAACAAGACTTAGGACAGGACACTTCAGGGGGATGAAAATACATGAAGATGGGACAAGGATGTATTGCCTCTGCAAAAATTGCCCAGACACAGAACTAAGACCGGAGCACCTTTTCAACTATCCCGCTATCCCGGCGAAATTGCAACAAATTAGTGACAATCCGTGGTCAGACTTATACGAAGAAAATTGTCTTTGTATCGCTGATGCTGTACGTAGGACCTTCGGTCCTATTTAATTTTTCTATCTGTAACACGAAACCAACCAACCAACCAACCAAGTATGTCATGTAATATATCAATGGAAAGCTCTATTTCTTGCCTTCACAATGGTTTTTGAATTTTATTCTACTAAAATTAGAAAAAAAGTTGCATGTAAAAACTTTTTTTTTTTCGTTTTTTAACAGCTCTGTATTTTGTACAATTTTTGAAGTAGAAATCTAAAACTTGGTAGGATTACTTATCTTGTCATATGCGTCCTTCACATCAATTTTTGTTAAAATCGGAAATGGTGAGGTCAAAAACTTTTTTTTCATGATTGATTTGACGTGGAGTTTCCTAAAAATTGCCTTAAAAATCACTTTTTCCAGTACTAGTGTGATGTGCAGCAAAAAACGCAACCACTCTCGGCTGCCAGACACCCGGCACGCTGCTCAGAAGGGCATAGGGAAAGATATATTAAAGAGCCAGACGTCTTAAAATGGTTGTTTTTTAGACGTTGTCTTGGACTATAAATAAATGATTTAGAATATGTTTCAGTTCAAATATACATCTAATGTCATGTACTTCAAATATCCATTTTTTTTTCTAAAGGGAGGCTGCGTAAGAGGCCTTAGCCTTTTGTGAGCCTGGTGCAATCCCTTGATATGGCCTCCAGCATTTCATGTGCCACCATTAAAGTACGGATATCAGTGGCACAGATAATTTTGATACCGAGTTTCCATTAGTTGGCTGGCACCTTGGCTCTCCCGGTGCAGATTTTCACTAGAAATTTAATTTAGTCAATAGTATCTGAGACAAATAGGTACTTCAAGACTCAAAAATGTCGCGTAATATTAAGACACCAGGGAGTATACAAGGGAGGGGCGGTAAGGGCAATCGCTCCTCCCTTAAGGGACTCTTGATCGGCCGTTTTTCGATATGGAAGTTCCGAAAACGTTATTGAGTTTTTCTGATGTTGGGGTAAGAGAGGTTTTTAGTTCTCCCCCAGAAACCTTTTGAAGTCCGAAACCTTTGTGATCAATATTTACCAATCAGTATGCGTAGTGAAAATCTATACTAATAATATGAAGCTGAAGAGTTTGCTTGTTTGAACGCGCTAATCTCAGGAACTACTAGTTCAAATGTAAAAATTATTTTTGTGTTGAATTGTCCATTTTCTCAGAAAGGCTTTAATCTTTCACATTACGCTACATGTAAGGAGTTATTATAGTTTAAAAATAATAATGATCGAAAAGCACGAGCGGATTAGTTTCCACTATTCTTGAGAGATGGCATTCATTTAAAGTATTGTTTTGGCAATTGTGTGTACAGGGAGCTGGCCGTAGCAAGTCACCATGGCGGCAAGTTTTTTGCTCTACCAAAAGCAGATGCGTCATTTGACATCGCTTTCATTTCTAAGGTTGAACGTGCAATGCCGGGCCACTTAGCTAGTTAAGTAATAAGAATTAAGTAATCAATATCGTCTCCCTTTAACGTTTTCTGGAAATATCCTTGTATGGCACGGACGCTGAAGATTTTCTGCATCTCGAAAATCCACCGACTGACTTCTTAGATCGCTGGTTTAGAACCTACGATCAAAGGCGCATGAAGCCAACGCCTGAACTCTACGTCACACAGTGGACTCAAATTCCAATACATGTTTAGGAGCATTTGTAACATCATTCAGTTTTAGTGCAAAGCAGTGTTTTTGAAATATCCCTAGCATTTACGTGGCTATATGTCCTGTTTTGAAGGAGATAATCTCATTTTCACGTATACTGTCCCATTATCCTTGGTCATAGTCTTGAGAAGACGAAGTTTCCCGCTTTCTGAAGTGGCAAAATTTTTCACTATACTTGAGCAACGAGAGGAGGCTGCTCAAAGTAAAATTAATTTCCCCCTTTCCGCACATTTCCCTTGATGGTTGTCATATACGGCGCTATAGACTTTTTCCTCACTTAGCTTTTGCAACAATGGTTAAATGCAAACGATTAAAATTGCTTTGAGAGAAAACTATTATTCAATTGAAAAATCAACGTTAATGTTGCACAATTTTTTCTTAGAAACTTGTGCTTTATGTCTAAATTTGTTAGAAAGCGTTGAGAAATAACTGAGTCATGAGGATATAACTAAAAGCGTAAGCTTAATTTAATAAACATAAAATAAATGAAATGCCTCAACAGCAGTGCATAAAAAAAAAGCGGAGCTGCTTTTCTTCGTACGGTTGCCATGGAGGCGACGCAAAATTTCTACACTTGATAGTACCCCAATTTTAAGGTAACCGAGTATAAGAATGTTTTAAATGAAAGTCTTTGGATGGAAGTGTTTAAGCATTTTCTATAACCAATAATTTAAGTCATAAGAATTTTAACATACTTATTTGTATTTTAAAATTGGTCAGTCGTAATGTAGCGATAGAAAATATGTTTTAGCTCATGACGAATTCCTGGGCAGACGAAAAAGCACAGTCACAAATCATTTTTCGCAAGGCAGTAAGTACAATGGCCGTAGCTTAGACGAATCACGCATGTTCCAAGTAGTTTTGATTGAATAAAGCGTGTCTGATTCAATAAAACGGCGAGTTCAATGAAGCTGGATTTGTTCTGTTTTTGATGATTTGATTGATTGAAACGGTTGATTCAAGCAACCAGCATACACTGCACAATGCACACCGATTAACTGAATCAGTGGTTTATGGTTGTTATGCGTAAACTGAATGAAATCCTATCAGGAGTTTCAGTAGTATTTAAAACCAGCACCAATGTTACTTAAAAATTTATGCACTAATTAATACTAGCTGACCCGTGTGAAGCATTCACACATGACAAAGGAAATGCTATAATCTCTGTTTTTTAAAGTATTTTTTTTAAATAACAGCAAAAATCTGAGTTTTTTGTTCTCTATCCAACCGCTCCAATGCGTCTGAATTTTTGGATGTTATTCAGCGAAATAATGTGTCATAAAAACAGAAAGAAAAACTTTTTTTTTAACCCCCGACACACAAAGGAAGGGGGTTATGTGCTTGACATGTATGTGTATCTGTGTATCTGTTTGTGGCACTCTGCAGCCTAAACGGATGGATCGATTTTGAATTTATTTTTTGTTCGAAAGGGGACTTGATCGAGAGTGTTCTTAGCTAGGTTGCGTCTTCGGATGGCATTAATTAACGAAGATATTAATTAAAAACCTTTAAAAGTTTTTTTGGGATTTTAGCAGTGAAAACATACTTTAAAACTTAAAAAAATAGCACCAAATGAAAGAGAAAATTTTTCTGCGTCTCATACGATCTAATTGGATCTTCCATGTTCTATAGAACGCGAGTTATAACGTTTTTTAGCAAATGCAGTTTAGCCTTTATTGACGCGATCGGAACCGTTATCATTGTTGGCAGACAGGGAAAGCAAACTCTTATTAATTTATTAAAATGTTTATCAGTTGCCAGTTTCTATTTTTTTACCAAATAAAATACTTGTAATTGATTTTATAGTTTAAGGCTTTTCAAAGGGCTTTCAATTTTCCCTCTTGATTCTGGTTTTGTTGACAATCAATTAGTCGGTTTTTTTTTTTAAATTTTAGTTTAGCATCAAAAAATGGTTTAGACCATGGGTCTCTTTTTCGTCAGTAGACGGCACGATAAGGTTTAAAACGAGGGGTGAAGAATGGAATTTGAGAAAGAAACAAGGAAAATACACATGCGTCAAGTCTTCTCTGATCTTACCAAAATAAGGGCGATAGGTAAGGTAACAATGAGGGGAAGAATAATAAGAAGCATTTTGAGCCGTATCAAACAACGTGGGACGATGCTAATTTCAATTGCATAGTTTAGTTGAATATGTCAAAAGGATATAGCAAATGCAAGTTTTGAATTGAAAACTTCGCAAAGTTCCCACCCACAACCCATCACCCCTTTTTAAAGTTGAATGGTTCCCGAGTGCTAGACACGGCTTTCAAGTTTAGACAGTAATAATATTTTTTAAGTGTTCTTTTCTGTTATTTTTTGTAATACACACAAAATGTAAGAAACAGCGACTTGATTAATATTACTCCGAAAAATAAAAGTATAGGTCACTTTAAACATCACTCAATTATAATAAAAAGGACTTCACACACAAAAAAAAAAAAACCTGCATTCATAATGAGATGCCAATTCGTAATATTTATAAGTCAGTCATTTCAAGCAAATTTTTTTAAATAGATTTCCCATCGGACACACATCAAACACATTTAAAAATGTGCTGAAAAAATATGCTTAAAGTAACATCTACAAAGTATTCGCACTGAGTTAAAGTGCAGAACTTACCCGTATCGGCATCACAATAAGCTACAAAATTCAATACAAAGAGGCTGGATAATAAGCACATCACTTTGAACATGTTGAAGCAGTTATGGCATCAGTGGTACAATGAAGATAGCTCGAAAGAGGAAGTATGTTTTGTTCTTTTTTTCGTGACGTCATAATTAAACCCCCGCGAAAAAGAACCATCTTTTCTATGATGGATGGCTTTTAAGATGAGGGAATTGCTACTTTCCATCTTGAGCTTTTTCGTGTCATTTTGTTGCAGGGTATTTTTAACATCTGCGAAAGCAACTTTTACTGAGATATAAAAGAAGAAAACTCATTTTCTTTATCGAAAGATGTTATTGAATTATGGATGGGGAAAAAAAGGAGTCGTGTTTTTGTTCCGTGAAATTCGGTTAAAGCACTTACGAGTCTCAAATTATTACCACGTTTGATATTTATTCTTGGATTTTTGCTATCTATTTGGTACTAAACCCAGAGGCTTTTAAAATTGCAGAAAAATGTATTTTGTGTTGTATATTAGTGGGCTTTCTTTTGAAAGTATAACGAAACATTGTATTTAAGGCAGATATTTTTCCCCTAATTATATTAACTTTTATTGTACTATCTGTCCATCGATGTCGATGTTTTGAAAACGTAAACGTTTTTACAAAAACATCGATGTTTTTACCAACGATGTTTTTCAAACATTGATGATTTGAGTTCGATGCTTCTTTCGGTGTCTATTTTTTTTCGGCAAAAAGGATGCATTAAAATTTGTGACACTTGTACTTGATAAGTTATAATCAGCAGTTTCCATATCTATCTCACTGGAAAAAGTTTTCTATAATTACAGTCGTTCTTTTTCTGCCTTAAATTGGGTAGCGTTATCTACTACGACTCGAATAATCCATTAGTTCAAAAACGAACGAACCAACCAAGTACAGCATCCATGCTGCAGTAATGACGGACCACGAGATTATACCATATGACGCTGAACGCTTGTCTGGCGGCAGCGAGTTAAGAAGTAGCGGACACATTGAAAAAAAAAAAAAGTTTCGTTTTTCTTTTTTTGTCACCATTTAAAAATACTACACTTAATCTGCAACTGTTTGCCACAATTCCAAATCTTGATGAGTTAGTGTTTATTTTATATTCCTTTTCGTTGTACGTGCAATACTTCTGGATGTATAGCGCTTCAAAAACTAATGAATCATTTGTAGTAACCCTGTATTTGTTTTTCTAAGGGACCAATGATTTATATTCCTTTCTTGTCATGTCCTTTAAAAATAGATTTAAATAATTGTGCATTGCATTTTCAATCACCAAAGTGCTACTAGATTTTGGAAATGATGGGAAAATCGTTTCCTATTAATTATTATTCCACTCCATTAGCATTATAGGAAAGATACACATTAGAAAATTAAGAGACGTTCGCACAGGCGCTGTTTAATCAAGATACAAAAAAAAAGGGCTCTTGGAAAATTAATCACACGCATCAGTAATTCCTATTTGTTTACTTGGCCAGGCTATGTTTTCGGGTTCAATGTATTTATAGCACAATTGCCACATTAATAATACTAAACACTTCCTGGAAAAATTAGTCATTCCTACTTCAAAATATCATTAGATTATGCTCCCCTATCTTTGAAGCTCGAAGCCAAATCCGCGTTTATTAAATACTTCATCAATTGCCGTCATTAAAATGAAAGTGGCCCTGACATAGTTTCGAATAATTGAATGTTTTGTAAAACCATCTGCAAAAAATTAGAGCTTCAAAAAATGTGAACTCCAAGATTTGTAATTAATTAACTCCCCCCCCCCCCACCTCTTATTTTTACTGTGTCACCTTCTGAGAAAAGTTGCTTGCATACATTTTTTTTATGAACGATTGCTAAACTAAAGTGTTGCCTGAAATGTATAATACTGGAAAACAAATGAATCGATTATTTTGAAAAGGTAACATCTCGGTTTTTTTCGAAATCAATTTTTTAATGGCATTCTGTTATTAACGTATAAACACGTTATTCTTGTGAAAATGGAACATCTCTGCAGTTCTATCATTGAGATAAAAAAATCTGAAAATATCATATATTTTGAAAAAGTAACATCTCTCTGAGTTATTACCTTTTTTTTTTTTGCTCCCCTGAAAAATTTTAAATTTTAGAGATATTCCCTTTTCGAAATAATCGATTCAAATAAATATAATAGAAAAACCATGCTTGTCACATACAGTCTGTCCACAGATGAGATGAAAAGTAAACATCCGTTTTAAAGCGGAAATGGACACAACATTAGTTTTGGAGAATGCTAGAGCCGCTATATAGATAGGCGGATGCATCAAGCTTAAGTTTCACCACTTTGGATCCAATTTATTTATTCTTATTTTCATTTTTCATTGTTGTAGAGCTAGGGTTACCAGAGCAAAGTTTTAGGACATCGCCAAGCTTTGGGACTCAATTCGCAAAATTTTTGACTTATGCCACTAGCATTCTAACCAGTTAAACTGCAGATGTAGTTTTAACTAAATTAGTAATGGAAAAAAAATCATTTATATATCTCTAATGTATCAACAAATTATGCACTTTAGTAAGATCCAATACAGCATCTTCTAACCATAATTAAAAAAAAGTTTAAAGCACAGTCAGTAGTCGATAAAGAACTTAGTGAATTACGTAGATTTTGGTTGATTAATTTATAAAATGTACTTAAATTTTTATATCTCAAAAAAGATCATAAGGCACTACCTTACACGCATACCAGCATCATAATTGTCACCTTTTAAAAGCTAATTTTATGGGAAATTAACTTCCTGTTTTAAAAAGAAGGGATCGTTTTAAAACATTTTACGCACATTATGCTCTCGCCGTTGCTAAATTAATTCATAAAGTCATTTCTCTCACACGGTTATGGCAATTTTCTGCTCTTACACGTGTTCATGCAATTTTTTTCTAAATTACTATCAAGGGAATTAGATTTTCCACAGTTCCGCTCCCTAATTGAAGTCTTAATTGAAGATGGTAAAGTTTTAAAGCAATTTCCCTGTAGCTCCTCACAAGTAGAGCCAGATTTGAAAATAAAAAATTGCATTGATCGTTTAAATCTAAAAACTTTGTTTTAATGGGGAATATTAGAACAATCGAAGCAGCATAGAATGCAGAAAAAAATGAGCTGTTGATTTTACAGTATAATACTGACAGCCCAGGTTCCAATTTAAAACTGAAAAGTGCACAGTAATCAACGGTAAAACTAGCAATTTGACAATTTCTTAGTGTAAAGTTAAAAATTTTGCAGTTTATTGCCGTAAAACTTAGATGTTTTATACTGCAAAAGCAACAGTATAATATTGGCAGCAGAGGTTCCAGTTTAAAACTGTAAAATGCATGGTAACAAACGGTAAAATTAGCAATTTTACAGTTTAGTACTGTAAAATTAGAAATTTTAGTGTATTATTGTAAAATTAGCAATTTTTACAGTTCATTACTATAAAATTATCTGTATTATACTGGAGAAACAAGGTTAATTTTTTACAGTGTAACATTCGGAAATGAAAATTCTAAAATAACCAATATTATTAAAGTGATTTTTATGGAAATTGTGAAAGGTAACTGAAAAGATTTTAAACAAATTGTTCGCTTAGATATTAATACTAGACATGAAAAATAGCCATTTTAAGATATATCCTATACTATAATACGAGAGATGTTTGCCAAGTCGAAAATCGCCCCAGAATTAATAAACTCCGGTAAACTTGGGGGTCTGGGGTTTTTGGCCACGGGGAATCGATTGGCGTCGGTTTTGAAGCGCTACGGTCGAACAATTCGGAGTTTCAGATAGGATTCATGAAAAGTTTGAGAAGATTTCTTACTACGCCATTTTCTTTATGATTACTATGAAACAGTATAATGCTATGAAACAGTATAACTATAAGTAGTTACTAGGTGACCCGTGCGGAATTCCGCAAAAAAAAAAAAAAAAAAACCTCTAAACTTAAATTTAATACGACAGTTTTTATTGGCTTCATTTGCACAACATCGCCATCTAGGACGAAAGTCATTTATGTACTTGGAAGTACCTGAGGCGGAGCCTCCTACCTTCCTGTCTTTTCATTGGGTGAGAATGGAGTTCGGCATGAGCCTGGACCAACTGTGAGCTGGTAAATGTGCCAAGAGGAATTGCTTAAATTTAAATAAAGTTTAAATTTAATAAAGCAAACATGAATATAAGTACAACATCGCCATCTACTGCCGTCGTTCTGACAACTTTTCAAAGAGATCAAAGACACGTTCACTTTTACAACTACTACAAAAGTGATACCCTATATTAAAATCAAATACCCAAGGCTACTACTAAACTAAATACTAACGTTATCGCAAAACTACCATAGTATTTTGAAACAAAAAAAGTTACAATTAAGGTTTACCGAGCTAAGCCTTGGCTTGAAATGTCGCATTTAAAATTGATTTGAACAACAATGTAACGATTTTAACATTTGAGCAAAAAATTTAACTTTTTCAAACTTCAATCGCTTATAAGTCGCTTAAACGTGGATTTTCGAGATTCTCGTTACGCGGCGCTAGAGGAGAAACGTTCTAAAGAGCGCATTTTTTTTAATCTTTCGAATGAAATCAAAATGGAAACGATACGACAATTATTTCGCTAGATAGAGTCAATTTTGTGCCCAAAAATTGAAGTTCGAATAAAAAACGAACCGACACTTTTTAGAGGGTGGGTCTAATTTTCGTCAATAGCCCGCGGGATAAGCTTCAAAATCATAAATTTTCTTGCAATTCGATAAAGAAATGAGCGAGTTTCGACCGGGTATAGGATTCGGCTTAGAGAAATAATATATGGAGATACTGTTTCATAGCAACCACGTTTTAACAATGGATTTCATATTTAATCACATCAGCGTAAATTTATGTTTTTATGGTATTTGGCAAATAATTTTTGGCAACATGTTAGAATTGTTATTGTTTTTGAAATTTAAAAGAGATCGATCAAAATAAAGTTAGAATTGGGTATGGGCAGCGGTAGAGCCGCTATATAGACAGGCCGACGCATCAAGCTTAAGTTTCACCACTTTGGATCCAACTCATAAACTTTCACTTTCATTTTTTATTGTTGAGGAAATAGGGTTACCAGAGTAAAGTTTCGGGACATTACCAAGCTTTGTTAAATTTACGTAAAAAGTTACCAAAAAGCGATAACTGGCCAGAAAAGACAATCCTCACACACGCGCTGGATCCAAAGTGGTGATTTTGATGCGTCGGCTCGTCTATATAGGGGCCTGAGGCCGCGGTAGTCCAATCGGTAAGTCGTCGGACTCGTAACCGGAGGGTCTCGGGTCGATCATATAGCCGCCGATCAAAGGTCCACCGTCTTCATTAATGGTTGCTGGGGGACGTTAAAAATGTTCGTGTTCACAAAATCCTCCAAGTGAAACGAAACCTCCGGGGTGTGCTGGCCCAAGGGTTTACTCGGTCCTTGCGCCTTCTTCAAAAATGAGCACAGCGTTCTTCAGGGCCCTATCCCGGTTAAAAATCGAGTTGTGGTATGTACGGGGGGGGGGAGGGACCTAGAGTGTGAAGTGAAGTGAAAGTCAAAACCAACTGGAACCAAATGCGTACTGGAGAACAGAGACTCTGCATCCATTCGCATCAAATCCTCCCGGGCCTTCGGCGCCAAATGAAATGAAATTAGGTGTGATTTTACGGTGAACATGGATCAAATAAGGTTGTGTTTTTTTAAATAAATTACGGCTGTTTTAAATGCGTAATTGCAACCAAAGGCTCAAAAATGCTTTTCAAGTTTATCTAAATAAGTACTTCGCACTTAGGAAAAAACACGAGTTTAGAAACCTCTTTTTTTTTTAACCGAGCGGGCTCGGTCCCCTGGTACATGTTAAGGGTAATACGAGGAATGGTTGCCAAGTCGAAAATCGCCCCAGAATTAATTAACTCCGGTAAACTTGGGGATCTGGGGTTTTTGGCCACGAGGAATCACGAGGTTTGGTTTTTCTAAATAAATTTGTCAAAAATGTTGAACTTCAACACACTTCAATCTTTACACTGCTTACTTTGTACCATTTCTTTAATTGTGAAGTTTTTTTTTATTATCAACTAGCCGGGTACCCGGCCCTGCCCGGGTTTGTGCCGGGTATGGTGTTTTAGTGACACGCGTTCATGAATTTTTTAACATTAAAGTGCATATCTATATACACAATGGCTGCTTCTGTAAACAATGGCAATTTTTTCTGTCTGGACAAACTAAAAAACTGTATTACACACCTGAAACACAAATGCAAGATGCAAATAATGTTTAGGTAAATCGGAAATGTTATAAGCTTGGTACAGGGTGCGGCGGAGAAACTTGCAGACTTGAAAAGTCAACTAAGGAAAAAGTACTTCATGTATCAGTTTACTGCTTTTTATAAGATATGGTACCCATTCTGAATTCGTATATTAGTTAGATTTAAAAACTACATCGGGAAGAATGGCGGCCCATGTTAACGATACACTCATCTACCCTAGATTTGAAGTTTTGTTGCACTCTTTCGAGCATATCCACTGGGATGTTGGTGATAGCAAGCCGAATGTTGTTCTTCAGGCGTTGCAGGGTCCGGGGCTTGTCGTTGTAAACGATCGATTTGAGATACCCCCATAAAAAATAGTCACAGCGTGTCAAATCGGGGGAGCAGGCCGGCCACGGTACGTCACCTTTCAAGGAGACGTTATCACTCAACTGGTGAACCACAGCAAGTTTGTAGGGATGAAACTGTAGTTTGTTGTGAAGAATTCGTCTCAGTGTCCAGTCAAAAATCCCCAAAGTAGCAGCGTGTTTACGCGTGGGAGAGCGCAAAAACGACTCCCCTTTTCGACGTTTTCTAGGGTTCTGGAAATCCGTTGACCTCCTGGGCCTCTTTTTGCCACACTCCCACTTTCCCTGAATGTTTTCACCCACAAAATAGTCGATTCCCAGCCAGGAATGGGAATAACGTGCTGAATTTTGAACCGAGTTCGGAAGGCACGTTGAGTGGCAACCACCGAAAAATGATTTGAAAAGTAAGATTCGGCGGCGAACGCTCGTTGCTCCTTTGTATAACGCATGGCGACAACAAAACTCTATAAGATAACAAAACTTCAGAACCCTCTCTTTAAAATGAGACTCTTCCCATTCCTTTCTGACCACTCCTTGCTAATTAGCATCCAATTAAAATCAGCAAGTTTCTCTGCCACACCCTGTAAATTAAAATAAATATATATTTACTATATCAATCGCACTGGAGTCAAGTATTTCCAAACATTACACGTAAAATAAGTCCCATCATTAGTTTATATTCTTGTGACTACATTGGTGAATGCATCTTTCGTACCTTTCTTAGAAATTTTTTGACTATAAACATTTTCTGTTCTCTAACTGTTGCCAAAATCAATTATCTTTTTATTTAGTCTGGGTAGCGATTATTGGCACAGATGAATCTAAAAATCCTAAGAAAGCAATAAATTTCATACTTACTCCAGAGAAGCCTAGGTTCAAAATGTTCATTATGATTACTATTAATATTGTTGTTGCATGGCAACCAAATTTTTGCAACAATGCACTGAAAATTTAATTATTTAATGGGGAAAATGACATGAAATTTACTATTTTCCATAATAACTCTTTTAAACTAAGCTTTTTAGAAATAAAATATAGCTTATCCTGCTCTCTGTTACTGTAGCTATCTAACGGTGCAAAAATGGTTAAAATCGGTCCAGTAGTTTGGAAGATTACCCCGGACATACGGTTTCAGAAGTAGTCTTTTATGTATATAGATTACATTTTATTTCCTATGACTTTTCAAACTTAATCTTTGTATAGAATTGTTCCCTTTCCAAACTCGAACTTTGTTTAGAATAGTTTACAATGGTGCACTTTAACCGGTTATCTTTTCACCAATGGTTTCACAAATTTTCTTATGGCATGTATTGGTTTGATAAATCACAATTGAAAATTTAAATCTTCGAGTTAGCTTCGATACCTGTTTTCCTCGAGCGGAGCTCGGTCACCCGCTGGTCCTATACTATAATACGAGAGATGTTTGTCAAGTCGAAAATCGCCCCGGAATTAATAAACTCCGGTAAACTTGGGGGTCTGGGGTTTTTGGCCACGGGGAATCGATTGGCGCCGGTTTTGAAGCGCTACGGTCGAAAAGTTCGGAGTTACAGATAGGATTCATTAAATGTTTGAGAAGATTTCTTACTACGCCATTTTCTTTATGATTTCTCTTATTGTTACCGTTTCATAGCAACCGCGTGCTAACAATGGATTTCATATTTAATCCCATTAGCGTAAATTTATGTTTTTATGGTATTTGGCAAATAATTTTTGGCAACATGTTAGAATTGTTATTGCTTTTGAAATTTAAAAGAGATCGATCAAAATAAAGTTAGAATTGGGTATGGGCAGCGGTAGAGCCGCTATATAGACAGGCCGACGCATCAAGCTTAAGTTTCACCACTTTGGATCCAACTCATAAACTTTCACTTTCATTTTTTATTGTTGAGGAAATAGGGTTACCAGAGTAAAGTTTCGGGACATTACCAAGCTTTGTTAAATTTACGTAAAAAGTTACCAAAAAGCGATAACTGGCCAGAAAAGACAATCCTCACACACGCGCTGGATCCAAAGTGGTGATTTTGATGCGTCGGCTCGTCTATATAGGGGCCTGAGGCCGCGGTAGTCCAATCGGTAAGTCGTCGGACTCGTAACCGGAGGGTCTCGGGTCGATCATATAGCCGCCGATCAAAGGTCCACCGTCTTCATTAATGGTTGCTGGGGGACGTTAAAAATGTTCGTGGTCACAAAATCCTCCAAGTGAAACGAAACCTCCGGGGTGTGCTGGCCCAAGGGTTTACTCGGTCCTTGCGCCTTCTTCAAAAATGAGCACAGCGTTCTTCAGGGCCCTATCCCGGTTAAAAATCGAGTTGTGGTATGTACGGGGGGGGGGGGACCTAGAGTGTGAAGTGAAGTGAAAGTCAAAACCAACTGGAACCAAATGCGTACTGGAGAACAGAGACTCTGCATCCATTCGCATCAAATCCTCCCGGGCCTTCGGCGCCAAATGAAATGAAATTAGGTGTGATTTTACGGTGTACATGGATCAAATAAGGTTGTGTTTTTTTAAATAAATTACGGCTGTTTTAAATGCGTAATTGCAACCAAAGGCTCAAAAATGCTTTTCAAGTTTATCTAAATAAGTACTTCGCACTTAGGAAAAAACACGAGTTTAGAAACCTCTTTTTTTTTTAACCGAGCGGGCTCGGTCCCCTGGTACATGTTAAGGGTAATACGAGGAATGGTTGCCAAGTCGAAAATCGCCCCAGAATTAATTAACTCCGGTAAACTTGGGGATCTGGGGTTTTTGGCCACGAGGAATCACGAGGTTTGGTTTTTCTAAATAAATTTGTCAAAAATGTTGAACTTCAACACACTTCAATCTTTACACTGCTTACTTTGTACCATTTCTTTAATTGTGAAGTTTTTTTTTATTATCAACTAGCCGGGTACCCGGCCCTGCCCGGGTTTGTGCCGGGTATGGTGTTTTAGTGACACGCGTTCATGAATTTTTTAACATTAAAGTTCATATCTATATACACAATGGCTGCTTCTGTAAACAATGGCAATTTTTTCTGTCTGGACAAACTAAAAAACTGTATTACACACCTGAAACACAAATGCAAGATGCAAATAATGTTTTGGTAAATCGGAAATGTTATAAGCTTGGTACAGGGTGCGGCGGAGAAACTTGCAGACTTGAAAAGTCAACTAAGGAAAAAGTACTTCATGTATCAGTTTACTGCTTTTTATAAGATATGGTACCCATTCTGAATTTATATATTAGTTAGATTTAAAAACTACATCGGGAAGAATGGCGGCCCATGTTAACGATACACTCATCTACCCTAGATTTGAAGTTTTGTTGCACTCTTTCGAGCATTTCCACTGGGATGTTGGTGATAGCAAGCCGAATGTTGTTCTTCAGGCGTTGCAGGGTCCGGGGCTTGTCGTTGAAAACGATCGATTTGAGATACCCCCATAAAAAATAGTCACAGCGTGTCAAATCGGGGGAGCAGGCCGGCCACGGTACGTCACCTTTCAAGGAGACGTTATCACTCAACTGGTGAACCACAGCAAGTTTGTAGGGATGAAACTGGAGTTTGTTGTGAAGAATTCGTCTCAGTGTCCAGTCAAAAATCCCCAAAGTAGCAGCGTGTTTACGCGTGGGAGAGCGCAAAAACGACTCCCCTTTTCGACGTTTTCTAGGGTTCTGGAAATCCGTTGACCTCCTGGGCCTCTTTTTGCCACACTCCCACTTTCCCTGAATGTTTTCACCCACAAAATAGTCGATTCCCAGCCAGGAATGGGAATAACGTGCTGAATTTTGAACCGAGTTCGGAAGGCACGTTGAGTGGCAACCACCGAAAAATGATTTGAAAAGTAAGATTCGGCGGCGAACGCTCGTTGCTCCTTTGTATAACGCATGGCGACAACTAAACTCTATAAGATAACAAAACTTCAGAACCCTCTCTTTAAAATGAGACTCTTCCCATTCCTTTCTGACCACTCCTTGCTAATTAGCATCCAATTAAAATCAGCAAGTTTCTCTGCCACACCCTGTAAATTAAAATAAATATATATTTACTATATCAATCGCACTGGAGT
>JAXGGA010005909.1:0-74095 GCA_038373865.1 Uloborus plumipes | reverse complement strand
GTTTTTAATATCAGACTACAACATCAATCACAAAACACAAATACGTCAGCCTCCATTAACAGAAGCAATCAACACAACATGCCCCCCAATAACAAGCACAACAGCAGCCCGCAATAACAAACACAAACAACAGCCCCAAATAACAAGACACAACGTACCAGTACCACAGGTCGCGTTTCCGTGAGTTCATGATGGTGATGAAGCTTGACGCTTCGTACGCAGGGAGGTCCGAGGGTGTCAATTTCCAACCTAGAGACTTGGTTTGTTAATTTTCTTCTCATTTGTTTCTTTAAAGTCTTTCCTTGTGTGTGTCCTTTTTAGTTAATAAAGAAATTCCAACCTACTCAAGGAATGAGAAAGCGCTTCTACTATCTTCAAGAGTGGATTATAATATGTATGACAAAAAGGCGAAGGCTTAGTTTGATACGAGAATGTCACAAACACAACAAAAACTAGCATCTATGGCCAGACTTACCAGTTATGGACCCTCATGTACTTACGTTGTAATGTGATCATAACATGTAGTGTGTGTGTGCCCTTGTTCTTTCAAAATACTTAGATGGTTATAAAAGACTCACTTACCAGGAACTATACAACAGTGTTAGAAAATGAAAAAAAAATTAGGTAGGAAATTTACAGAGCACATAGCAAAACATGTTTCATGAACAGCTTAAGTTAATTTTCCCCATTCTCGGATATAGTTACTCTGATTTGCAGAATATGATAGATCTCTTAGGCACCAAGCATGACGTGTTGAAATTATGGGTAACAATTTCACCGCCTAAAGTGTCCAAGTGTTATAATTTTGTGTGGTTTTTTATAAAAATTGCTTAAGATTTAAAGAAATTACATCGTCGGTAAAACTGGCTATTAATGTTTGGCCCACACAACGTAACGTTCTCAAGATGCCCTTGGGATTTGATTTGTTACGTATGTAAAACCGTACTTCATTGTAGACGACTATTTCGTGTGGTATCGTCGGTTTAGTTAGTAACACTGCGGTTTAGAGTTCTCAAAATTCTATAGGCTACGAAGGTTCCATGGGCCAGTGGTTTGGTTGAGCAGTTTAAAACATGGGTACAATGAGGTTTCCAGAAAATTTCCTTTGCTTCAACCTCATGTCCGCAAATCTGAAAGTAGAGATTAGCTGTAGCTCATTACTTTTCGGGTCTTTAAGGTACATTATCTGTTGATCTGGGGTGTTTGCCGTATCGTGATGGATTAAGCCTATTAGTATGACCATATTAAAGAATTTTCATTCGACTGTTCGGGGGCATTGAAAATGGTGAGCCTGTGAATGACAATGCCGTCTCCACAGCTGAAAAAAATAATTTCGTTATTTAAAAACCGTATATGCTGCATGTTAAAATTAGGAGATAAAGTTAAGTGAATTCCCGCCTTTAGAAAGGTTTATCATCCTCAAAGTGTGAAAAAATAGATTTCGAATTTGATTTTCTCGTTTATATAAAACACAAAATGGTAATTAAAAAAATAAAAAAGCTATAGCTTTCAGTTCACTCGACTTTTCCTGCTATGTGCAAATATACCTGACTATATTTCATCCCTACATGAGGAACATATTTAGACAGATAGGCACTATTCTGTGAATGAGGAGAAAAAGTATTACTTAAGCAAAATTTATCGAATAACTAAAATTAAATAAAATGTCTTTATTCATCTTGAGATTCTTTTATTAACAACAAGCAGAGAAGAGGTCTACATCAATGCTTTGTGAAAGGAAAAATTACTAATAGTAGTGGTGACACTATTTTGATTTACTGCGAACACCTAATGGTAAACAGTTTTGTCTGCAATGTAAAGGTTTGTTAAGTCTCTATTTGGAACATGCTTTGCAATGCAATTTAGTATGATTATTATAACAAGGGCATCGAGTTGTTAGATGATAGTTTTATAAAAGGATTACATTAATATTTCCTTTGATAATTAATTCGATAAAAAGAATTAGTTTAGTTATGCCCAGAGCTTGATGTTCTGTATCTTGATAGTGGCGGATAGTTTTTGTATTACAGAGTCCCAATTCTCCGAGCTTCAATAATTCGTGTAACCATTTAACCTGAAAATAAAATTAGAGTGAAGGCTTTTGAAGGTTTGGACTTTCGAACTCCAAAAGAAAAGAAAAGATACAGTAAACTCACAGAAAGATATACAAAATAAAACATATTTATGGCATATAATTTCATGCATATTTAAAGCACATAATTTCATGCCGGCAACTCGGTCTAGTGGTTAGAGGAGTCTGACCCAGATAGCGTGGTCCCGGGTTCGAATCCCGGCTCGGGCATGGACGTACTTTCATTCTCTTCTGTCCCTGTCCCTTCCCTGTATGAATGTGTGTATGAATGGATGCCTGCCCTATAAACGGGTCTTATGGCACGTGTGTTGAGCTAAAATCGGACTTCCACCTAACATGGTGCTCATAAAAACGGAAGGCGTACCATTTCTGCCTTAAATCGACTAGATTCATCTACTCGAGCTCGGGCACCCGAGTGGCATAAGTAACAACAACAACAACATAATTTCATGGTTAGATTACATATTGACTAAATTAATATTAAATTACTTTGGTATGAAAAAAAAAATCTTTTAGAAATTCATACGTTTGAGACTTATTACGATAGATACCGTACTGTACAGTATGTATAATCATGTTAAACCCATTAGTTCTAACAACACACATTTCAAATAACACTAACATTAACGATAGAAGCCTGAGAGTGAGGGCTTGGTTCCACATCAGCAGAAAATCGACTGAAACCGAAAATCCGGGTACTTTGAATTTAAAGGAAATGGAAAGAACCCGGATTTTCGGTTTCGACACGGTTTTCTGATGTTGTGGAGCCAGACCCTAACTGTCAATGATATGTTTTATCATGTTCTCTCGTAAGCAGTTAAACATATTTATATTTGAAATGATTTCGAAGCAGTGAAGTTCGTTTTAATATGATTTCGGCAATCAGGGTCGGGGGTGTTTTAAATTTTTAATTTAATCTTAATATTGTTATTTTAGTCGCCTCTTAGCCGTCGGCCACTGCGAACACTGATAAAACTACAGGTTGCACAAAGCGCCTTTGAGGGTAAAACCGTGTTGCACCCCTGAAGGGTGCCACTTGACTCCCCATGGCACCTATGATAGGTGCGATTTGGCTACATGTGGTACCGTAAATCAGGGTTACTTGGACCCAGAAGAGGGCTACTTGAGCCCACAGTAAAATGATAAAATCTGGGTTTGGTACTAGCGTTAGAGACTGCAGAGGGCTTCTACCTATTGGAGAGACGAGGAACTACGTGCAAGTCTTCAACTAGTAAGTACCAAACCTAGATTTTATCATTTTATTGTAGTGGGCTCAGGTAACCCCCTAGGGTCCAAGTAACCCTGATTTACGGTACCCTAAAAGGTCCTACAAAATACGAAACGGGTGACATAGGGAGTTAAGTGTCACCCTTCAGGTAGTACCGCTGGTGCTACAACGTTTAACCCTCAAAGCAGGCCCGTCATTTAGGGGGGCAGGGGGGTCAATTGCCCCCCCTGACTTGAGTAATCAATGTATTTACGTATAAGTGGGCGTGGTTTTTGTTGTTATCTGGTGAAATTGTATTGTGTTTTTACCCCTTGCACCCCCTCCCCCTGGAAAACCTTGAAATGACGTCCCTGCTCAAAAATGCATTGCCACCTGTAGTTTAACAGTGAAATTTGTCCCGTATTTGAGAACTCTTCATAGAACTATTACCCTCAATTAGTTTTAAAGCAATATTCATGAAAATTTGCATTTTCCCGGAATTTTTAAAAGTAAACTCTTCTAAAAGTATTTTAAATTTTTCATACTTCCTAATTAGTTTCCATGCAAAAAAAGACGGGGAACAAACTAGACAACTACGTTCAGATGTTTCCCGTGTAAGTATAAATTTAAAACATTTCAATTTTTAAGCATATGGTTAAGAATTTTCATAAAATTTTCATATTCCGTCCTAGTGCCTCTCATTAATTTCAAAAGAAAAATCTTACTACGCTATTATTCGAGGGAAAAAAGCACATTGCTTTTTGAGAAACCTTAAGTGGTGCAAAAAAGACGAAGAGACGAAGCTAGAGACGAAGAATTCATTTTTATTTCAAGTAATTAAACAAAAAGGTTTAAACAAGAATGCATTAGAAACCATTACATTATTATCTTTTTTAGAAAGAGAAAAAAAGAAACAAAATAGTTGGTAATGCGGAGAAGGGTAAAAAGAAAAATGGATTAACTACCTTCTCTTTTTATTTTGAACTAAGCTAATGTAAATCATGCATTTATTTTAACGTGATAGTTAAATTATTCATATCTCTAAAATAAAATACTTGCTTTTTAGAGGCACATTTAAAAGAATTTTCTTTTATATCAGTCCATTGAGATATACAGTAAGAATTTTAAAGAACGTATTTTGGTTAAAATTTTTGAAACCGCAAAAGTCGAACAGAAATTTTGCATTCCCTAATTTCTTAGACAAATTAATGCCTTTTCTTATGTTAAAAAGACTTTAGGAATTCCCGTGAACATTATGTAATATTTAAGTTTTTCGATTGAAATCTAAGTTAAAATGCAAAATAAGAGAAAAAGGAGCAACCATGACGACAATTCAAGCTGTCAATACTGTTTCATATATTAAAATAGTTTTAACTGATTTTAAGGTTTTTATATAGCTCTCTCTCGCTCTCTTTAATAGCAAAAAAATACAGCATTTCTTGCTACATTCTTGACATTTTGGCTTACTCTTCTTAAAGTAAACTTGTAAAGCTTTTTTTTCCCCAATCAAGAAATATTCGTTAATCAATTAATATTCTGCCAGGTATATAATTATGTAAATAATCTTTTTTTCTTGTTGCAAGAAAATTAGTACAAATTCAATCATGTAAAAAAAGTGTGTAAAAGAAATTCGAATGGACAAATACGATGTGAGGATGTGACGGAATCGAAAAAGAAAAATCTACCTATATTCTTTCTATCTTTCTTTCTAACTATCTTCCTATCCTTCTTTCTATCTATGTCACGCTTCTTTCTCCTGAACGCTAATGAACTGAAAGTCGAACCAGGTACCGATAGATAGGTAATTTTTCAGGCTTCAATAGTTTCAATTTATGTAATTATACGATTTTAATTAGCGAAGATATCAATTAATAAGCAGTCAAATTTAAAGCGATTAAGCCTAATAAATGATTAAATATGAAATCCATTGTTGCAAAACGTGGTTGCCATGAAACAGTAATAAAAATGACAATGAGAATTTTGAATGAAGGCTTAACTAAATCAAACACGAAACTCATAAGCGGGCCACTTACGTAGTATTTTTATCGCTAGCTACTTGTAATATTTTGAAACATTCATTTGTTGAAAAGCTATCTACTTATATTAAAAACTGAGTATCTATGTCTGCTTCTTTCCCTTGAGAGAGCAGAACTTGCTGTAACTTTCCTCACCATTTTGAAGGCGCGAAGCATCTCAATAATTCGAATGATTTTTTTGATGCAGGAAAAAAGTGAAGGCGTAAAGCGCCTTTTAGCGAGCCGCCTTGGCGGGGAGTAGTTTCTTGAAATTTTCCTCACTACTTTTAAGGCACGAAATGCCCGTGCAACGCCGGGTCACGTGCGTGGTATGTCTTGAAATCTAGTGAACATTAAATTATACCAAATAATATAACATCAGAATGAAATAAAAGTTAGAGAGGGGGCATATTATGCATCAACATGCCGCAGGAAGCTAATTTAGCTGCCCTGGTAGCTAGTAAGTAATAAAATAGAGAATGATTGCCTTCTACACAAATAATGGTTTTATATTCCTGCTTCACAACTCCACGACTCTAATAGGAATATTCGAGAATTGATTAAAAAGAAAATTTCCAATCATAGTACTCGCTAGGGTGGAGCGAAAAAAATGAATTTTTGATTTTCGTAAACGGGTACCTTTCATTTACTGTGAATGAGGCTAAGTAACAATTCTGTAAAATATTTCACTTTTGCGACGTTATCTTTAGTCTGCGCATTTGGCCTAAAGTTTTGAAATTTGTGATTTTTTTTAGATTTTTTAAATTTTTTAAAAAATATTGCAAATGATAAAACTAGTGATGGGTGGTTATTAAATGGAAGAAAAAGGTTTGAAATATACAAAGAATTTTTTAAAACCATTTTAGATTACGATTTCAGTCTGCGCATTAGGCCCAAAGTTGATGAAATTTTCCGAAATTTCCGATATTTTCAATATTGAGCAAAAATTTTTATAATTTAATATTTCCTCTCAATAATTACTTAAAGTGCCTTCAAAACATTTTCTTAATCATTTTGTTTTTTCTTTGAACTACTCAACTCTTTGCTTTCTCATTGAAATTACCCAGGACTCACCACGTGGAAGTGGCTGCACTTTGGGTGCCACAAGTGCTCCTCTTTTGCTTCCAACCAATAGAGTGCACTCATTTACACTTCTTAGACAAGTCAGGAACAAAAAAGTGTTTTTTTGCGTAGGAAATTGTTCGCATTGCTTTTGATGAATGCACTACAAAGACAGGAAAATACAAAGGTGTAATGCGGAAACTGGAAGAAAACTTGGCAAACCTCTGTAATGGGATATTTGCCAATTACATTTAAATGAACTTAATTTGCGGTATATTTTTGCAAAAGCTAGATGGACCTACCAGTATACCAAAGTGATTTTTTTGGACCTGTTGAACGAAGCTAAACAACTGCTATACGTTAAAATCAGTTTAGTATGAACCTATAGAGTTTGTCATTGATCAGATCGATGGTGACAATAAAAATGATTTAAGTACTGAACAACAGTAAATTCATGAGATGAGAAAGGTAGTTTTGACGGGAAAAATATCCAAAAAATTATGAAACGGAAGTCCAAGAAAGCTTTCCCAAGCCAAATGGTTGACTACAGCAAACATAATCTTTAGACTATAATTTTTAAAAGAGTTTGTAACTTTCGCGGTAAAAGTATCCTTGCTTTTTTAGGATGAAGTGCAGACGTTACTAATTTAGCTATTAATTGTAGTGAGATTATAAAGAGTTACGTTTATCTCTCCAGGAAGAATCAGAAAATTGTATTCACATGCATTCGAAACAATGTATACTTGGCACCCTAGAAATATGCTATTATCGATATCAATATACACTGGCGGAAAAAAAAATCCCAACACCAAGAAAAAATTGCCGTACAGTAATAAAATTTTGGTAATGCAATTGTCTAGTTAACATGTTTAATTGATTAAATGCACAAGATCACTGGCTAATTTAAGCTCAAGAAAATGCTGTGCAAATGTGAAATTATGTTAATTTAATAGAGGGTGTAACCTCCAGAATTTTGAAGGCAAGCCTGCAAGCGTGCATGCATTATGTCATACAGGTGCCGAATGTCACTTTGTGGTATGGAGTTCCATGCTTGTTGCACTTGCTGTGTCAATACTAGGACCGTCATTGCTGACTGTGGATGATGCTCGAGGTGCCATCCCATGATATCCCATACGTTATCAATTGGAGACAGACCTGGTGAATTTGCAGGTCATGGTAACATGTCAGCACTCTGTAGAGCACATTGCGTTACAGCAGCGATGTGAGGGCGAGCGTTATCCGGTTGGAAAACGCCCCCTTGAATGCTACTCATGAAGGGCTGTACTACTGGTTAAATTAACAGACTGACGACAAATTTTCAGTCAGTGAGTTTGGGATAACCACAAGAATGCCCCTGCTGTCGTAGGAAATTGCTCCAGAGACCATAACTCCAGGTGTGAGTCCCGTGTGTCTAGGCCGTAGACCGCTTGGATGCAGGCGGTCCCCTGGCCTCCTTCTGACCAATATACAGCCACCACTGGCACTAATTCAGAATCTGTTTTCATCAAAAATTACAACAGATCTCCACTCCGACCTCCAGTGAGCTCTGTCGTGGCACCACTGCCGTCGGAAAAGGCAATGGTTTGCAGTCAATGGAATACCGGCTACAGGCTGCCTGGCTCGGAGCTGTCCTTGAAGTAAACAGTTTCTTACCGTTCCTTGGGTCACGACGGTATCAACTGCAGCTCGAATGTCAGCCGCAGATGCAGTACGATGCGCCACAGCCGTACGCAAGATTCGGCGATCTTCCTTCTCAGTCGTGCCACGTGGCAGCTCGGAACTCGATCTTCTTGAGGTAGTACCATCCCTTGCCCATAGCTTCCAATAATCATGCATGGTGGAAACATTCCCACCCAAGTCTTTCTGCAATATCGCGAAATGAAAATCCACCTTTTCGTAGCCAAATTGTACGACCTCGTTCAAACTCGGTGAGCTGTTGATAATGGCTTCTTCGTCTTCTTAAAGGTATTCCTGGCTAACATGAACGCAATTCGTCAAATTTCACGGAAAAATAATGCACACGAGCTTCACAACACGCTTTTAAAACAAGCCTTATTTGCATGTTCTGAGTGACGCCAGCTGCGCCACACTTATGCGCGGAACACGAAATTTCAATCGATGTCATCTTTCAGTTGTATAAACACCCCTACTAAATTTCGTTTATCAAACACAAGTCTTTCTTGGTGTTGGGATTTTTTTTTCCGCCAGTGTATATAAAAATGGATGTATGTATGTTTGTTCCTTGTACAAATCCACAGTTTTCGTCGGATTTTCATCAAACTTGGCACAGAAGTTCCTTCATGTGCTAGAATTCACATAGGCGGAGTTTTGAAATTCTAAAAAAATCCAAAAAGATCAAAATTTAAATTTTTTGTTTCAAAATGGCCAGTTTCTTTCAATTTTGAATAGATATAGTAATAGAGCCTTTAAGCATACAAATTGATTAAATTTAACACAATTAAATAGGAGTATTTCCCAACAAAGATTACGATGAACAATGAATTATCAATTTTAGGCTCACTTATTTCATTTTAGCATGAAATAAGTTTTTATATTCCCATATGGATAGAATTCATTCAAATATTTTTACAGCTATGTTGTATTAATAAGCACCCGGGCAACGCCGGGTAATAATCTAGTTAGTTCATAAGAGAGAGCATATAAAGAAACTTGTTTTAAATCGTACTATCAAACAAGTTCAGATCATAAAAATAGATAAAAATCTATTTTTATACATTACATACTCAAATAAAAAATCAGAATACATCGAAATGATTTCTTGTCATGATGTGGAAATTACAAAGCCACCTTTTACACGTAATTTAACAACACAATATTTAAAAAGATTACTGGTAACTGAGAATTTAAATATGATTTCTGAATGCGCTCTTTTTAAACTTCCATTCAAGAGTCAATCAGTTGAAAGAGCTGTCAAAAAGGTCACAAACTCTTCAAAATTGATATTTAATCACGGAAAAGAAAAAGGTTAGTAAAAACGAGGATATCTGATAGAAATAACTGACCAATTTATGACACAAAGGAAAAATTTAACTGTTAAAGACGTATCTAAGAAAAATAAATACGTGCTCGCATTGGTTGGAAGAAAAGGCTCACGTGTAGGACTCGAAATGCGCTTACCTCCTCGTGGTGAGTCCTGGGTCTACATGAGCTAGCGAAGAGTTGCACGGTTCAAATTAATAACAAAATGAATAAAACCAGGTTTGAAGACACGTCAAGTGAAAATTAGGTTTGAAGACACGTCAAGTGAAAATTGCGAGGGAAATACTGAGTTAAAAAATGTTGAAAATATCAGAAATTTTGGGAAATTTGATGAACTTTGGGCCTAATGTGCAGACTGAAATCGTAATCTAAAATGGTTTTAAAAAATTCTTTGTAAATTTCAAACCTTTTTCTTCCATTTAATAACCACCCGTCACTAGTTTTATCATTTGCGATAATTTAAAAAAAATTGAAAAATCTAAAAAAAATCAAAAATTTCAAAACTTTAGGCCAAATGCGCAGACTAAAGATAACGTCGCAAAAGTGAAATATTTTACAGAATTGTTACTTAGCCTCATTCACAGTAGATGAAGGGTACCCGTTTACGAAAATCAAAAATTCATTTTTTTCGCTCCACCCTAATACTCGCTGAATCAACGAAGACGTATTGGATTCTTCTTTTTTTCCCATTCTTTCTTTCTTTCTTTTTTTTTTTTGTTGTACCAAATTTAAAGTGAGCAAAACGACTGTGGCATAAAAATGATAGGCAAAAGTGTAGCTAATTGGGCTGAAATGGAGAAAAACCGTTAACCGAATTCAAACAAGATGAATAGGATTCGGAAAAAGAAAATTTCTTTGAAGTGAATTATTCGGGATGTGAACACGGAAAAACAAAACACATCTCCATAAGTCTGCTAGCAGATCAAAGTAAATGGAGGGCTTGGAGGATGAAGGAGCTAAGTTACATTTTAAAAAATGAATACTGTACAATGGTAAGCAATGGATACAGGTAAGCAAATAAAACTTATGATATCAAAAAAGTAGATATCATTACACCAAATTCATACTTACACTAATGACAAAACCAGAAAACAAAAAAGCTGCAACAACACAGAACTTTGAACTTTGATTATCTCGCTATTTCTGTTTAGTCATATAACCCCTTCATCTCTCAAGCCCTTCAATTATAAAGTGATAGGTAAGTATTTTGGGGTACATAACCATGTGCACAGCAAATTAAAATACAATTAATACTATTCGTACTTCAAGTTCATTTATCCATTGAATGTTCCTCTCGGAAAATTTCCTTTGATTAGTTCTTGGGTGGACCCGCCGCTTGGACAATATGCCTCTTGATTAACAGAAAAAGAATTGTGCCGAAGTTTCTTTGTTTTTCACTTTTAGAAACTTGGAATAAAAGTGTTGACGAACCTATATCAGGCATTGAATATGAAGAACACATTTGTTAATTTTAACATAATTACTACTGATTGAAATTATCTGACTTAAGACTTTATGGTTAAACATTTTTGATAAAATTGTTTCATATTTCACCATATTTGCTCTAAACGAGCTTCTTTAACAGCAAGGTGCTAAAAAAATTATTTATAAATATTTATTAGTATGATCTCTATAAAATAACTACCTATAAATCACGTCATCTATCATACCATATCAATACGTAAGCGTTTTTTTGTGATTTTTATACAGAAATGGAAATATCAAAAGTTTATTTCTTTATAAGTAGTATTTAAAAATTAGATGATTCAATCCTGTTCAAGCAATGGAAACAAAGGAGGTTACAATCAACAAATATAAAATAATTCACTCCAAATTAACCCCGAATTCTTTAATCCGAAATAAAATGGGGTGTTTCACCTCACCTCTTGTAGGCAATAACCCAACAGCCAGTACCTCTTATGTCTTCTACTGCCCATACGATAAAATTTATGATCTGGTGTTTATTGGAGAAGACCCAATTGCTGCACTATTTTCTATGATACGTTACTTTACGAACTATTCTACGTTCGCTCAGCTTCCGTTAGGAGGGCGTACTGCAGTTTATGACCAGACATATTTATCTCAGTTTCATTTCGTTGCATAATAATGCTTCCTGCTCGATATTTACTACAAAGAATTTATCACTCTTTGGAATGCCAATCTTTTATTAAGTACCCCAAAATTATTCGAAATCGATACTTACGAATGCAACAAAGAGATCATTCAGCAACGACGTCGGAAGCAAAGAAATTTGTCGGCAAATTTAATTATACTAGCTGCCAGGGCAGCTAGATTAGCTTCCTGAGGCATGTTGATTCGTAATGTTCCCCCGCCACCCAACTCTTACCTCATTCTGATGTCATATTATTTGATACAATTCAATTTTCATAAGATTTCAAGACATACTACGTACATGGCCCGCTGATGCCCCAAGTAGCTAGCTGTGTGACCCGGCGTTGCACGGGCGCTTCGCGCTTTTAAAGTAGTAAAAAAAGGTTCAAAAAACTACTCGCCGCCAAGGCGGCTCGCTAACAGGCGCTTCACGCCTTTACTTTTTTCCTGCATCAAAAAAATCATTCGAATTATTGAGATTCTTTGCGCGTTCAAAATGGTGAGGAAAGTTTCAGCAAGTTCAGCTCGCTCAAGAGAAAGAAAGAAGCAGACATAGACACTCAGTTTTTAACATAAGTAGATGGCTTTTCAACTAAATTATATTTCAAAAAATTACAAGTAGCTAGTGATAAAAGTGCAACGTAAGTGGCCCGCTTATGAGTTTCGTGTTTGATTTAGTTAAGCCTTCATTCAAAATTCTCATTATCATTGTTATTACTGTTTCATAGCAACGACGGTTTGCAAGAATGGATTTCATATTTAATCATTTATTAGGCTTAATCGCTTTAAACTTGACAACTTATTAATTGATATCTTCGCTAATTAAAATCGTATAATTATATAAATTGAAACTAATGAAGCCTGAAAAATTACCTATCTATCGGTACCTGGTTCGACTTTCAGTTCAGTGGCGTTCAGGAGAAAGAAGCGTGACATAGATAGAAAGAAAGATAGAAAGTTAGAAAGATACTCAGCTTTTAATATAAGTAGATTTTACTCTTTGTTACAACTACAGTAAGTTCTCATCTATACACCGCCTCATTTATGCGCCTTTTTCACTTACAAGACGATTTTAAATGGTCCCAGCACATTTCATAGCAAACTAGTATCATTCGTTTATGCGTCGCTCTAAAGATAAATATTTCACTTATGCGATGAATTTTCCCTAAAATATAAAAAAATAATTTATTTTCTTTAAAAAATAAGCATTTTTCTTCACTTTCGTCTTTAATCTTTCACCTTGATTGCTCACAGAAGGCATTTTTTCCGCATGATCTAGAGTTTGGAGAGGAGCAGTTATCTATTATTCATCGTTGTAAAGGGGGCAGTTTGTAATTAGGCATGTCACAATTTTGTTTTCTCTTTATCATTGTAGTTACGTTACAGTAATTGCCAAACCGTAGAAAAAAGTCCCTTTTCTATAGAAACATTCTTATTCATTCTCTCATTAGACACTGTGTTGTGTTTTAGTCCTTTAAATAGGCTTGTTCACTTATACGTCTCTCTCATTTATGCGCCTTTTTCTGTTGGCCCCTTGGGTCGGCGCATAAATGAGAGTTCACTGTATTTCTTATTACCAACTCATTAAAGGGACCGGGTACGTTATATCTCCGCCATGATAAATTCACCAATTTTATGTACCCTTTTCTGGAAAAGAATGAAAGATAGGGCTAAGAATTGTTTATACATGCTAGAATAGCATGTTTTACATGTACGTTAACACGTCCTTTTCTCATCTATATACATAAAAGACTACTTTTGTATGCGTATGTCCGTGGTAAACTTCAAAACTACTGGACCGATTTTAACCATTTTTTCACCGTAGATAGCTGCAGTAACAGAGAGCAGGATAAGCTATAATTTATTTCCAAAAAGCTTAGTTTTAAAAAGTTATTATGGAAAATAGTTTAAATTTCATATAGTTTCCCCATTACATGATTAAATTTTCAACCCATTGTTGCAAAAATTTGGTGCCATGCAGCAACAATATTGATTGTAATCATATTGAAAATTTTGAACCAAGGCTTCTCTGGAGTAAGTATGGAATTTATTGCCTTCTAAGGATTTTTATATTTATCTGAGCCAACAATCGCTAACGGGTGAAATAAAAAAAATTGATTTTGGCAATAGTTAGAGAATAGAAAGTGTTTATAGTCAAAAAAATTTCTAAATTAGGTACATAAGATGTTTTCACCTCACCAATGTTGTCACGAGGATAGAAACTAATAATGGGACTTATTTACCGAGCAATGTTTGGAAATGGTTAATTTCAGTGCGATTGATACTGTAAATATATATTTATTTTAATATACCAAGCTTATAACATTTCCTATTTACTCAAACATTATTTGTAGCTTGCTATTTCTTTTAGCTTGCATTATTTTTTTTATAGTTTATCCATAACATAGCCATTGTTTACAGAAGTAGCCATTATGTTTATAGATATGCACTTTAGTGTTGGAAAATTTATGAATGAGTTTCACTAAACCACCCAACACCCACAGAAACCCGGGCAGGGCCGGGTACCCGGCTAGTTGGAAATAAAAATTTTAAATTAATACTTTACCCAAAACCACTTTTAAATTTGCATTTTTGGTGAGTTTTGATTCCATCTACATATATATACATATATAAATGGATGTATGTATATTTGTTTGTATGTTTGTTCCTCACACAAATCCACAGTTTTCGTCGGATTTTCATCAAACTTGGTACAGAGGTTCCTCGATGCACCAGAACTCACATAGGTGGAGCTTTGAAATTTTAAAAATATCCAAGAAGCTTAAAATTCAAATTATTTGTCTCAAAATGGCCATTTTCTTTCATTTTTGAAAACATCGAGTAATAGAGATAAGTCTTTAAGCATACGATTGATAAAGTTTAACATATTTAAATATGAATATTTTCCAACAAAGATTACGATTAACAATGAATTATCAATTTAAGGCCCACCTATTTCATTTAAGAATTAAATAAGTCAGAAACAAATGTAGTTGGCACAAATACGTTGGTCAAAACATTGGCACAAATATTGTATGATGCAGAAAAATTAGAGGTTACCCGGGCAACGCCGGGTAATAAGTTAGTAAAAATATATAATTAATCTTTTACCCAAAACTACTTTTAAATTCACATTTTTGATGATTTTTGATTCCATAAAAATATATTTATCAATATATTGTCAAATCTTTTCGTTAAAATGTATAAAACTACATATTATCAGCGTCATTGGAAAATTGGCTCAGTAAGTTCGATAGATATTGAGAATTATAATCTTATTATATAAATTAGTTTGAAAAAACTAAAAAATACGCTTTTAGATGCGCTTATAAATACATCAAAATGTAATAAATAAGTGATATAGTTTATATAATATAGTTTAGCTTTTAGTATTAATAACAGTAAAAAAATATTAAGACTTTTATATTTGCAAAGAACGTGAGTTTTATCTTTTATTCAGAGTTACATAGAAAGAACTGAAACACTTATAACACATCAACATGCAATAATATAGTTTAGCATTTAGTATTGGTACGAGGGTTGTTTTCTTTCAACCTCCGATAGGGTATAAAAATAAACGGATTCAAATACAAAAAATATTTTATTATCAAAAGTAAGGTACAATCCTCTACAATTCTCTACATTATCAACTTGACGACTGAAGCATTTGTTATAGCTGTGAACAAGCTTTATAATAGCCTCCTCGTATAATGTTGCCACCAATGATTGGAAGTGAGTTGTGACGGTGACTTCGGGTTCCACGCCACTTTGGAAGCCCGATGCCTTTCCAGACCCCAGCAGAGGTCTCCAAGTCCCTGCTTGAGTTCAGGAAACAGATGTAAGTCATGGTGCTCGGTCGGATAACTTTATGGTGGGTGCTCAAAAACGTCCCATTGCATGCATGAATTACTGGAGAGACCTTTGGGTTACACGAGCACTATGATGCCGGACATTGCCATGCCTCCCTGCTTGGGGGCATGGCAATGACCATCACCCCTGCTTGGAGAGACCCCTTCTTGGTGTCTGGAAAAGCATCGTGCTTCTAAAGTAGCATGGAACCGAAAGACACCGTCACAATTCACTTCCAATCATTGGCGGCAACATTATACGAGGAGGCAATTGTAAAGCTTGTTCACAGATATAACAAATGCTTCAATCGTCAAGGTGATTATGTAGAGAATTATAGAGTATTGTAGGGGAGAGTGGTAATGAATGGGCCATGGTGATGAATGGGCCACTAACAAAATATGAAAAAGTATTTGCATGAATTTTTTCTTTTGATGCCACCAATAGATGTAGCTATTTGTTCTACTAAACTCATCCAATTTTCATTCGTTTGCGCTGAGCCATTTTCAAACTAGAGTGGCATGGTCAAGAATCTGACTGAAAAGTAAAGTTTTCCTTTTTTAGTAAAACATTTCCTAGCTAAAATGTACCAAGTATTTCACTGCATACATATGTATAAGCTAGTCTTTCTATATCTATAAACTAATCTTAATATGTATTTTGATGTTATCTAAATTCAATGTACTCAAAAGACCTAAATGTATTCCAAAAGTATAGGTGGGGCTGAATGGGCCACTATGTCATGGTAATGAACGGGCCACCTAAATATTGTTTTTCTTCCTTTTCTTTGGATTTTCGCATTAATATGAAACACAACTGACTGTCATAGATAGATTAAGATTACTGTCGTCAAAATAGGTTTGTAGTAACTTCTAAATATAATTTGCAGATCTATATTATATACCTATAGTACAATAGACCTCTGGTCGCAGTGCGTGGCTTGAAAAAGCCCCCCTCTCTCCTTCATATTTTATTCCTCACAGTACAATTTCATTTTCTTTCTTGGAAACTTAAGTTAGATATTTCTTATTCAAAATGTCTAGTAAATTTAAAAAAAAAATTTGAATTTTGACAAGTTTGAAAATGAAGATGAAGTTTTTGAAAGTGATTTTTAATAATTATTTTTGAAATATATAAATTTTGTTAAATCATAGTGTGTATTATCTGTTATTTTTTTTATATATATTTGATGTTATTTATTTCTTACAATCTCATTATTTAGTTATTTTTCTGCTACAATTGGTATGCATCAGTTTTATTTTAATTGCATCAGTTTTGATGTTTATATAATTTTAAATTAGTATGATTTTGTATCATCATGTCAAGTGCCACATTTATTTTGTCATATTCAGCAAATAAAAGATTAAATCCACATGTTTTCATTGAATTCATTTAGTGGCCCATTCATTACCTTCGATGGCCCATTCAACCCCATAGGTGGGGTTGAATGGGCCAAATTTCCAAATTTTTATTTTCTATTATAATTCATTATAGACAGGTGCTAATCCAACTTTTATGACTTTTTTAGATAGCCAGATAAGTAAAGTAACTAAAACACCAATTTAGAGTTAAAGTAAAGTGTTAGAAAAAATTACAAAAATTCAAAACCAAAAAGTGGCCCATTCATTACCACTCTCCCCTACCTTACTTTTGATAGTAAAATATTTTTTGTATTTGAATCCGTTTATTTTTTATAGCCTATCGGAGGTTGAAAAAAAAACAACCCACGTAATAGTATTAAATATATTACTTTTATATTTGTAAAGAACGTGAATTCTATTTTTCATTCTGAGTTACATACAGACAAACCCAAAAGTAAAACTAATAAAAGCGTATTAAAAAGGAACATGAACATGAAAAATTCATGTTTCGAGAAAAACGCATTTGAAGATTTCATTCATGAATGCTTTTAACCGTGAATGCTTTTCACCGTGAATGCTTTAAAAGAACAAAAACTTTTTCCTGATTTTCGATAAACAAGTGTGATAGGTGGTTATAAAGACAAAGGTTTAAACTAGTTAATGATATAAAAAATTAAAAATCGAATTTTTGAACAAAATTGCCTTACCTGGTCCCTTTAAGCAATATTAAATGAAGGAAAAGATCAAACGACAAAATATAAAAACAATTAGAATGAAAAAGTTAATTAAAAAAATCAACAATTTCTTTTTTTTTTTTGCTGCCAAGATGGACAAAAATACAACATTTTAAATCGAGGATCTTAACAGGACCTGTAATGTTTTCTGAATTATAATTTCATGTAGTGCCTTTTTTCGATAATCCTTCCTGAACGTAGTCTAATTTGAAATTTTGGGCAATAAACATGAAGAACAATACAAATATCATTTCTAACAATTAAGCTCAGCTCTACGCAAGTTTATTGCTCAAATTAAGGAACCGTTTGTAAATTGAAAGCTGACATCAATTCACGAAGAAAAACGTTTCAGCAGTATCACTCATTAAGCGAATAGAATATTTGATATCTCCGATGAACCATGTTATAAAGAAACTCTTTTGTCATCCGTAAAAAAAAAGAGAATATTTTAGCTTATATAAAATGTGTATATTTAATTTTTGATACATGAAAAAATGTTTCAAAAAAAAAAAAAAAAAAGGATGAACTGCATGGAAATAATTTTTAAGAGGTTACTAATCGACTAAGAATACGTGGTTTTGATGTATGTGTCATTACTTGAGGGGACTTTTTTTCTGTTTTATAAAAGATTCGTTAGAAAAATCACACATCTTTAGGAATTACAGCTTCGTTGCACTTCTCCTGTAGCTAATTGCTTTTAAAAAGAAAAGTAAGATTATGGCTTTTAATTCATTTTATAAGTGCACGTGAACAAAAAAAAAACTGTGTTAATTTTATCAATCAAGAAAAGTTAAACGGGTCAAATGATAAAAAGTCTTAACTTTCGCGAATAGAGTTCTAAAAACACTTTTTAGAGATTTCAATTAGCCATTAATTTGCGATCAAAGTACAGGAGTGAAAAATTAAGCAAAAACTATAATGGCACATGCTTTTCGTCAAAGTAAAAATATTTTTGTTCCGTTAGATTTTTTAATATTTTAAATGCAGATAAATTCAGGATTTTATAGAGAATTTTCAGTAGCTAACTGGGTGTCCTCAGGCAGGCTCGTCATTTCGGGGTTCAGGGAGGGTCAATTACCCCTCCCCCGACTTTGGGAAATCAATGTATTTACATGTATGTGCGTGGTTTTTGCCTTTTTTTGGCAAATTTACATTGTGTATACACCCTTTACCCCCCCCCTTCCCTGGAAAAATTCGAAATAACGGGTCTGTTTTCAGAAAATCAAGTTCCAGAAATAAATAAATAAATGAAAATTACTTTGAATTTTGACATCTTAAATTCAAATTATGTTTTCCGCAATAACAAACTGCCAAAGGTGTGTATATGTGTGTATTGGGGTCATGTATGTGTGTAGGCGAGTATATGTTGATGTGTGTAGGTGCACGCGTGTATTGGTGTACAAGTGTCAGTGCTGTGCATGCGGTTGTGTGTGTGTTGTGTGCAGGACATGGACACCACTCCCAGGATGGGCTGATGTCGAAGACAGCAGCAGGGACCGGAGAATCTCCGAAGTGGTGGGTCACCGTCTACCCAAAAGGTGGCCTTCTCAAAGTCCAATCTGAAGAAGGAGTCACAAGACCAATATGGTGTCTTTCTTGTCGTTAAAGATATGCTTTATGAGTTTAAAGATATGTTTTTAAAAGTATGTCTTTCTTTTAAAGATATGTTTTATTTTTGGGGAACTCTTATTCTTGATGAGGCTTCTCTGGGGAAAAGTGTGAATTTGGAAGAGGAGTGTACCATTGTTCTAGTATACGGTGGGAGGGGGTGAGCACCTCCGCTAATAAATGTAGTTAAAAGTGAAGTTACAATAATACGTGTGAACAGTTACATAAAATAAAATTAAGTGGGCGAAACACCAGCATGTGAATAGAAATTTTTTTCTTTCTTATGGAAAAAAATCACACACACACACACACACACACACACACACACACACACACACACACACACACACACACACACACACACACACACACACACACACACACACACACATATATATATATGTATATATATGAGCGATTCCATACCAAATCACCGAAAATAAAAAAAAGTTGGTCGCACGACCGACTCGGATTTTTTTTTAATTTGGTACACAGATTGATGGTATAGAGGTATGAAAAAGCCCAAAAGGAAAGTTACCTGCTCCACTTATTTTCTGAGATACATGCCCTCAAAGTTTGTCCGCCACGTCAAAATACTAAAAAAGTGATGTTATTTAATCATTTTTTATAAAAAATTGTACTCATGCAAAATAAAAGTGTTAGATATCTATGGAAACTAGTTACTCCAGGCATTCTGAAAAAAAATACTAGAACGTTCATAATGAAAATTGCCAAGGTACAGGGCTCTTTGAAGTTGTCACCACAAAAACTTGATTTTGCAGATTTTGCTAAAATTCAGGCATTTATTACAAAAAAAGGCAAACAAAACCAAAGGTTTTCTCACTTTCTGGTAGTGTACAGGTTCTCCCTGTAAATTGCTACGCAATAAATTTTTTGGGTTTCTCACTCCTTCTTGGAAATATTTTAGCTTAAAGATAAGCCGTATGGCAAAAAATGCGTTTTTGGCCATCTTGGCAGCCATTTTTCTCATAAAGGGGGAGCAGTAGAAACTTTAACTTTTTTTTTAAACAAGCCACTGATATGTTAGCTATTTACAGGAAAAGAGTTTACTTTTGGTTATTTCTCCCATTAAGAGATATCCTGCTGACAGTATATGCATGTTTTTCGCGACGACCATATGCTTTTGTTCCCCCTCTCATGGACTTAAAATTAATTAAACCAAAAAATAATGATATATTTATTATTAGCTGTATTATCTACCCAATATGTCATGAAATTTAATTTATTAAATCACTGAACAATAAATTAGATAATTGATGAAAAAAAGAAAAAGTATTTCTCTGATGCCTGAGCATTATGCATTCATAATTACAAAGCACTAAATACTTTCTTGAGGAATTAATTAACATAAATGAGCTCTAAATATTTATATTATAAGCAATACCCAATCTTGTGATTGGGATACTCCTGTTTTTAATTGAAGAATTTCTTGAATATCACATGAATATCAGGAAAATAAATGAGGTCTTTTCGTTTGATGTAGGATATTTTATGACAAATTTCATTTGATGGGCTACTAACTGAGCATGGTGATAAAGAGCTATTAATTTCAGCATCGAATTCCATTTTACCTTATTAACAGTTAAATATTTACAAAATAATTAAATAAATAATTTAATATAAAGCCATGCTAGAAGAATTAAAATTAGTGCAACCTAATTTATTCCCATACTGATCTTTACAAAATTGACATGCGTTGAGCACTGATAAGAACTGACAAGAAAAAGTTTACTTACTAAAATATTAGTTCACAGATACTATAAAGCATACATTCTATTTTTCACAAAATAATACTGCAACAAAGAACAAGGGTATCCTCCTGTTTATAGCCATCAATCAGGAACATCCAATCACAAGATTGGGTATTGCCTATGAGATAAATATTCGAAGCTCCTTTATTTTAATTGATTTTTCAAGAAATTCTTTAGTACCTACCCCTTTATACCCTTGTTCTTTGTTGCAGTATTATTTTGTAGAAAATAGAATGTACGCTTTATAGTATCTGTGAACTAGTATTTTAGTGAGTAAACTTATTCTTGTCAGTTCTTATCAGTGCTCAACACACGTCAGTTTTGTAAAGATCAGTATGGGAATAAATTAGTTGCACTAATTTTAATTCTTCAAGCATGGCTTTATATTAAATTATATATTTAATTATTTTATAAATATTTAACTGTTAATAAGGTAAAATGGAATTCGATGCTGAAATTAATAGCTCTTTATCACCATGCTCAGTTAGTAGCCCATCAAATGAAATTTGTCATAAAGTATCCTACATCAAACGAAAAGACCTCATTTATTTTCCTGATATTCATGTGATATTCAAGAAATTCTTCAATTAAAAACAGGAGTATCCCAATCACAAGATTGGGTATTGCTTATAATATAACTATTTAGAGCTCATTTATGTTAATTAATTTCTCAAGAAAGTATTTAGTGCTTTATAATTATGAATGCATAATGCTCAGGCATCAGAGAAATACTTTTTCTTTTTTTCATCAATTATCTAATTTATTGTTCAATGATTTAATAAATTAAATTTCATGACATATTGGGTAGATAATACAGCTAATAATAAATATATCATTATTTTTTGGTTTAATTAATTTTAAGTCCATTAGAGGGGGAACAAAAGCATATGGTTGTCGCGAAAAACATGCATATACTGTCAGCAGGATATCTCTTAATGGGAGAAATAACCAAAAGTAAACTCTTTTCCTGTGAATAGCTAACATATCAGTGGCTTGTTTAAAAAAAAATTAAAGTTTCTACTGCTCCCCCTTTATGAGAAAAATGGCTGCCAAGATGGCCAAAAACGCATTTTTTGCCATACGGCTTATCTTTAAGCTAAAATATTTCCAAGAAGGAGTGAGAAACCCAAAAAATTTATTGCGTAGCAATTTACAGGGAGGACCTGTACATTACCAGAAAGTGAGAAAACCTTTGGTTTTGTTTGCCTTTTTTTGTAATAAATGCCTGAATTTTAGCAAAATCTGCAAAATCAAGTTTTTGTGGTGACAACTTCAAAGAGCTCTGTACCTTGGCAATTTTCATTATGAACGTTCTAGTATTTTTTTTTCAGAATGCCTGGAGTAACTAGTTTCCATAGATATCGAACACTTTTATTTTGCATGAGTACAATTTTTTATAAAAAATGATTAAATAACATTACTTTTTTAGTATTTTGACGTGGCGGACAAACTTTGAGGTCATGTATCTCAGAAAATAAGTGGAGCAGGTAATTTTCCTTTTGGGCTTTTTCATACCTCTATACCATCAATCTGTGTACCAAATTAAAAAAAAATCCGAGTCGGTCGTGTGACCCCCATTCGGTGATTTGGTATGGAATCGCTCATATACAACAGAGACTTACATAAAACAGAGGCTCATTTCCTTTAGAAGGAGTTTCTTGTTCCTTATTGTTTCCAAGTTTTATGCATTTCACGCACGCGCAAAAGGTTTCCAAAAAATGCTTAATGTTTTAAATATTTTATTTCTGCAAATGTTTTGTTTCATTCAAGGATTTTCAAGTTTTTTATGCATTTTGGAATTAAATGTCATAGTTAACTGTGTATGAATTCAAAAAAATCTCTGTCCATGAAAAAGGGTTGCCAGAGCCTCAGGAGAGGTTGGACCAACCAACCAACCAACCAACCAACCAACCAACCAACAATGCATGAATGTATAACTATGTTTTACCATTTTGCCTCTATATATTTTTTGTGTCTTTCATGCATTTAAACTTTATGAATTTCGAAAAGTTAAAGCATGATGGATAAGAAAAATTAAGGGTTACTGACAGCAGAAACATTACTTTTGCTTCTAAGCTCTTTCTAAATCAAAATTTTATCTGCACTCGGGAATATTTATTCGTGAGTTCTAAAAAGAAAAGAACTAAAATCTAAGGATGTACAACTAATATGCTTTTAAAAAAATCTAGTTACTTTATACAGATGATTACGAATTCGTGCTACAGCAATTACACACAAAGAAAAAGCTGCTTGTAGAGACATAAGATATTAAATATTTGTACACTGGCGGAAAAAAATCCCAACACTAAGAAAGACTTGTGTTAGATAAACGAAATTTGGTAGGCGTGTTTATACAACTGAAAGATGACATCGATTGAAATTTCGCGTTCCGCGCATAAGTGTGGCGCAGCTGGCGTCACTCAGAACATGCAACTAAGGCTTGTTTTAAAAGCATGTTGTGAAGCTCGTGTGTATTATTTTTCCGTGAAATTTGATGAATTGCGTTCATGTTAGATAGGAATGCCTTTACAAAGACGAAGAAAGCCATTATCAACAGCTCACCGAGTTTAAACGAGATCGTACAATTTGGCTACGAGAAGGTGGATTTTCATTTCGCGATATTGCAGAAAGACTTGGGTGGGAATGTTTCCACCATGCATCAAAGCAATGGAAGCTATGGGCAAGGGATGGTACTACCTCAAGAAGATCGAGTTCCGAGCTGCCACGTGGCACGACTAAGAAGGAAGATCGCCGAATCTTGCGTACGGCTGTGGCGCATCGCACTGCAACTGCGGATGAAATTCGAGCTGCAGTTGGTACCGTCGTGACCCAAGAAACGGTAAGAAACTGTTTACTTCAAGGACAACTCCGAGCCAGGCAGCCTGCAGCCTTTATTCCATTGATTGCAAACCATTGCCTTTTCTGACGGCAGTGGTGCCACGACAGAGCTCACTGGAGGTCGGAGTGGAGATCTGTTGTAATTTTTGATGAAAACAGATTCTGGCTTAGTGCCAGTGGTGGCTGTATATTGGTCAGAAGGAGGCCAGAGGACAGCCTGCATCCAAGCGGTCTACGGCCTAGACACGCGAGACCCACATCTGGAGTTATGGTCTCTGGAGCAATTTCCTACGACAGCAGGGGCATTCTTGTGGTTATCCCAAACTCACTGACTGAAAATTTGTCGTCAGTATGGTAATTTATCCAGTAGTCCTTCATGAGTAGCATTCAAGGGGGCGTTTTCGAACAGGATAACGCTCGCCCTCACATCGCTACTGTAACGCAATGTACTCTACAGAGTGCTGACATGTTACCATGACCTGCAAAATCACCAGGAATGTCTCCAATTGATAACGTATGGGATATCAGTGGATGGCACCTCGAGCATCATCCACAGTCAGCAACAACGGTCCTAGTATTGACACAACAAGTGCAACAAGCATGGAACTCCGTGCGACAAAGTGACATTCGGCACCTGTATGACATAATGCATGCACGCTCTCAGGATTGCCTTCAAAATTCTGGAGGTTACACCCTCTATTAAATTAACATAATTTCACATTTGCACAGCATTTTCTTGAGCTTAAATTAGCCAGTGATCTTGTACATTTAATCAATTAAACATGTTAACTAAACAACTGCATTACCAGAATTTCATTACTCTACAGAAATTTTTTCTTGGTGTTGGGATTTTTTTTCTGCCAGTGTATTGTTAAAAAATAATTTGAGAATATCTCTCGCCTACGCTCTTAAATACTTTCTATCCTCCTTAAAGCAAGCGAATATAGTTCACGGCATTAACCAATGAATGGAAATATAATTTTTGAAACATAAATACGTAATATTTCATGCATAGATCTGAAAACTGGCGCGGTCTCATATTCAGACTGAAATTTCGTCCCCAGCAAAGACTCTCCTTTACATCAAGGAGGAATAATCAATCATTAAGAATTTCATTACGTACAGAAACTCATTACGATATAATGCATAAAGAATCATTATCGAGAGTGCTTGCATTTAAATTTATTGAAAAGCGTTGGACTTTGAAAGATTAATTATTAGCATACTCGACACTTTAAATATACTCTTTAAAGTAAAGCAGTAACGCTGGGGAAATTCATTTCATACTTTTTAATTTAAGGTCTGGCTATATGAGTTAAAAGCAAGGCATTTCAGATATGAAGCAAGGATTAAAAAGTAATAAATCGGTAAAGTTAATGTTATCATTTGGCGCAATATCGTGACTTTGTTTGACTTGGCGAAGAATGCCCAATGGCACCATTTTATGGGAGAATTACCAAGAAAAAGGATCGCAGCTTATCTGAAATTCAATAATTTGTAACAAAATTATCTCGAGGATTAAACCTTTTACTATAAGAATTAAAATAACAAACCTAGCAATAGCACTTTCTAGACACATTTATAATTCACTGAGAATTTGACTAATTTAATGCTTAGATGCTCAGTGAGAACTGATCTTTCAAAATCAGCTCAAAACTGGTTTCGAAAAGAAGTGATGAAAAAAAAATGAAATTACAATTTATAAAACTAAGTTGTACAACAAAGTAAAATATAAATTCACCAGTTTATTACCCAGCATTTCCCGGTATTGCATTATGTTCAACTTATTGCATGATAAAATGCAGTAGGTGAGCCTCAAATTGATAATTCATTGTTAATCGTAATCTTTGTTGGAAAATGATCATATTTACATGTGTTAAATTTTATCCATTTGTATGCTTAAAGGTTGTTACTCTATACATTCAAAATTGCAAGAAAATGGCTATTTTGAGACAAAAAAATTGAATTTTGAGCTTTTTGGATTTTGTTAAAATTTCAAAACCCCACTTATGTGAATTCTAGTGCATCATGGAACCTCTGTGCCATGTTTGATGAAAATCCGACGAAAACTGGATTTGTATAAAGAACAAATATACAAATATGCATACATATACACAAATATACACTGCTCGACATTGAAAATGCAACACCAAGAAGGAGTGGTCAGAAATTGATGAAATTTGGTAAGAAGACAGAGACAGCATGGAACAATAAGTGATATTTATTTCAAAATAAATAAGCAAAATTTAGAGCGAGGACGGCGTCGGCTCAGTAAGAAGTAGGACCACCGCGGACAGCGATGCACGAAGAAACACGTCTAGGCATGGAGTCAATAAGCCTGCGGATGGTGTCCTGAGGGATGGCCCTCCATTCCCTTTCAACCATTTGCCACAGTTCGTCCTCTGAACGAGGCAGTGACAGGTTCTGCAAACGGCGTCCAATCACGTCCCACACATGTTCGATTGGTGACAAGTCAGGAGAGTATGGTGGCCAGGAAAGCATCTGTACACCTCGTAGAGCATGTTGGCTGAGTCGAGCACTGTGAGGCCGGGCGTTATCCTGTTGAAAAATTGCATTTGGCAGACCCTGAAGGTAGGGGATTGCCACCGGCCGCAGTACATTATCTACATATCGTTGGGCCGTCATAGTGCTCCGAATACGAACTAGAGGTGATACGGAATTGTATGCAATAGCGCCCCAAACCATTATGCCACGTTGTCGCGCTGTGGGGCGTTCCACAGTTACTGCCGGATTCGATCTTTCTCCACGTCGACGCCACACACGTATGCGATGACTATCGCTGGACAAACAGAAGCGGGATTCATCTGAGAACACTACGGTTTGCCATTCTGCCATCCACGTCGCTCTGGTCCGGCACCATTCCAAACGTTGGAGTCTGTGCTGTGAGGTCAATGGCAGTCTTCTTAGCGGGCGCCGTGATTGCAGGCCACGTGCAACCAGTAGACGGGAAATGGTTCTGGTCGACACAAGAACATCCAGGGTACCTTGCACGTGCTGCAGAATCGACGTGCAAGTGACTTGCGGGTTCGCCACAGCTTGTCGGTGAATCCGTCGATCCAAGCGGTCTGACGTCACTCTGGCTGCACCTGCACCCCTCAATGTGGCTACATTTCCTCTTACCAACCATCTCCGATACAGCCGATGCACAGTGCTTGCATCCATGTGGGTATCAGCTGCAATTTGACGTATGGACCAACCTCCCCTTCTCAGTCCGATCACCAAACCCCTTGTAAAGTCGTCTATATGCTGGAAGTGTCTTCGTTGAGGACGGCGTGGCATTTCCTCCTATCACACGTATCCTTCGAGACAAAAACCAAATTTCTCCGATAATTAGTCTGGCAGAAAAACCAACATGAACATAGCCCACTTTTCAACTTCATTCTCTTATATCTTACTTCACGTGCGTCGGAGAGCTGCGCATTTCATATCATTTGCATAACTCAGTGACGTGCGTCTACGGTAAAATTTGCATGAATTTCTAACCACTCCTTCTTGGTGTTGCATTTTCAATGTCGAGCAGTATACATAGATCCATTTTTATATATATAGATTTTTAAGCAACATTAAGACTACTTTTAACCATAACTTCCCAGTGTCTTTTTAGAAAAATATGCTTTTTTTGAAACTCGATCTGCCTTTTGAATATCGCGTACCCTATCTTATAATAAGCCTACCGGTTTTGTTGTTTAATTACGCTTATGCACTGCAAGTAAACAACTAAGGGAAAAACATTTCACATGTGTAAGAAAAATGAAGTGTTTTCAATGCTGAATATCTTTTTCAAGAATCTTTGTATCTTTAATTTACATAAATGAAAACGAGGTAAATAATCCATGTCACTCTTATTTTTCCTAAAAACTGCTTCTTAGCGCAAACTGCTCCAATTAAAATGGCTCTCATCTTCTGTTTCGCTAAAAGATTAGCAAAAAAAAAAAAAAATATCTGTTCGCTAGCTTTTTATTTTACGAAAAGTTTTCTGACTAAAATGAAAGAGCTAATTTTGTAATGTTTGATTCTCTGAATAGAAAAGTTCTCTTCAACACTTTTTTTAAAGATATAATAAAAAAAAGTACGAATCTTTTAGGAGGAAAAAAAATCCTTTTCTGAAAGATCTCTAGAAAAAATAGCATTGGCTTCATGTCCAACTATTAACCCAATTCTAATACTACTTCAAGAAGACAGTTTGAAAAACTATTTAAACAGCGCTAAACTTTTTTGAATTGTGCTCATGATGTTTGTTTTAATACGAACGTGTGTTGCATCAAAGTGTTTGAATAAAGGATTTTCTAATGCTAGTCGTACTTATTCCTTAATCGGCCGCAATCAAAAGGGATTTTTAAGAAAGGGAAGTAACTAGGGCCACTGTTTTAATGCACTTAAAAAACCAAATGTGTAGATGTTGTTTTTTTTTTCTGGAAGATAAACATTTTATGCACCTTCTATGCATATTTATGTCCATTTTTATCCCTAGTGTTTGTGAATTAAAACACTACTCATAGCGATCAAAATAAAATAAAGTCATAAATAAACTGATGATGTTTGATTACGGTTTTCTTCGCATCGAAGGGTTAAATTACAGGGTGTTTATAAATTCTTGTACTCATAAAGTAAATATATATTAAAAGGGGAAAAAATATTTCAGAGTTACACACATTTGTTTTTTAATTTTTGATCTTTATCTCATCAAGTTCTTAGTCATTAGTACAATATTCAGTAAGGCATGTAGGTGGCGCCAACATCGAAATCTGAAAATGGCTTCTCTGAAAGATAAAACTTCAAAGAAGGTTTTGAGGATCAACCAAGAGAGAGAGAGAGGGGGGGGGGGACTTGGTTTAGCACATGTTGTCAATCCTAGTATGACATTTTATATGAATATCAGAACTATTATGACCAAACTCTCTTCCCGTCCCCCTTTGCCCAGAGGGTGAATTCTGGCTGAGCTAGTATTTGACACGAGGTTAATAATTGCCAAATCCTTTTTAAAACAACGAAAAGTGCTCACGTAGAAGTGCATTAACGTTGTAAAAAAAAGGAAAAGGATCAAAATGAAAAAAAAAAAATTTTTTTAATTCTAAAGTTTTTTTTTCCCAATGAATTTTACTATCAGTGCAAGGCTTTATAACGAAGTATTTACACAAAAAATATTGCTAAGAGCAAGAATCTGAGAAACTGTCATGCCTAGCATTATGAGGTGATTAATGAACTCTCAGATTTTTCCCAAAAAATTACCAAATGTTTATTATCTTATTGAAAGACCAAATCCAGAATGTTTTGTTCTAAAGTTGAGTTGTTTAGTTACTATGGAAATGTGAAGGTGCTGCATTAAAAATTAAGCGGATTTTCAAGACATGGAAATTGCTGTGAGCCAAAACTCTTACCAGGAACTGTTGAACTCCAAATTTCTTTTTGTATATGGAATATAGATGGTTGAAACTTTACAAAATGAATGTGAAATTTGTGGTAAGTTGTTGCCGTAAGGTCAGTGAAGGCCCTCAAAACAAGGCATTTTTGACGTTTTTTAGCGTTTTTGAGGTCCAAAAACAGCTTGTACATTTCAGTTGCCATGGCAAAGGTAGGTCGTTTGAAAGACCAGTGTAAGCACTTTAAAATAATGTATAAATAACCGAGGAAAGTTCAACGTGCTTTTAGTTGCGTAAGGCCAAAAAATGAAAAATGTCATATTTTACCGATATTCAAACGGTCATAACTTCCTCTACCAACAACATATTAAAATATTTTTTTTGCCAATGTTATTCTCTATTCTTTATCTTAATAGAACAGTTGAGTCCTTTGAGGCGAAATGCTTAAAATTTTTTTACAAAAAATACACAGGAAAAAATACATGTGTGAGGGATTGTTGAATCTGACCAGCAAAAACCTCAAGCTCTTGTAGGGTTGGAAAATTACTCGGGAATGCCAGCGCCTCCTAAATACAAAATACTTACCGGGCAATTCCATGCAAGTGTGGAAAAGCGTTGGAAAAATCAAATTACAGCAATGCGTCTGTTTTGCATATTTTTTGGTTTAAAAATGTTAGAAGTTTATTATTTATACTAATTTTTTGTCAAGAATGTAGTATTTTAGTTTTGGCAGCCCCCCCACTTTGAAGTTGGAAATGGAATATTTAACTTTTGGCAAAGCAAACGGTCAATCTTTCAACGTTGGTAAGTTTCAATTTTTTTCTTTAAATAACTGTTTTAAAGGAAGAATATTGATTATTACACTTTAATTCAATATTGTGAATTGCTAAAACGAGTGTTTTCACGTAAATTAAGTGATTTATGTTAACTTCAAAAATGCACTGTTCTATGTAACGTAAGTTACCAAAAACATGTTAAAGTTCATGAGGTGCATAAAGAAAGGGCAATGCAATGTTAACAATGCTATATTTTCTATCTTATAAGTGTGTGTTAAGCAAATAGTTAAAGTTTTATTTTAAATATTGTCTATTTAATTTTTTGTGCTACAATCAAAACGTGTAACGTAAGTTACCGACACATGCAGGTAACGTAAGTTACCCACGCAGAACTTAAATACTTGTGTTTATAATGAAAGTAAATTGTAAAATAAACCTATGTGGCAAGTAGGAGTAATTTATGCAAGAATTCTTTAAAATTTGTATTGTATTTACTTAATTTAAATTAACCATATTTTTTAAAATGTTTCTATTTGTTAATAAGATTACAATACACCTCTATTATAAATTATATGTTTCTTTTTGGCTTTTGGAATATTAATTCTCTCTAAACAATATCACTGCATTCAGAATATTTAGGAGTAATGTACTATAAATTATTCAAAAATGACCTTTGTTATGTTTAAAAGTTATCAAATATGTTTTGGAAAAAACAAAAACAAAAATATTTTATCTCTTACAGGTGAAATGCATTTTATTCTGCATTAAAATGCCACTGAACTCTGCAGAAAAGATGCGCTGTAGAAGGGGTATGAGAAAAGTCATGTGGATATTACAGATTTGTTATTCAAAGTCACTCTTTATGGTATTGAAGTATGTTAGAAAAAGCAAAATGTATCAAAAATACTTTCTGAAGATCCGCACATTGACAATGACCATTTAAGAACTAGAAATTAACAAACTGTGGGGTTTCTTTTTGTTAAGTATTTTAAGGAACGAGAAGAAGAAACAGAGATAAAAGCTGATGAATGGTGTACGAAATATAAATTGTATCCTTGAGTTGTGACGATTATTGAGGAAAACGAGTTTAAAATATAAGTAATGGCTGCTGTTGGAACCAATTAGAAATGGCCAGTAACGACAGATGAAATTTATAATAAAAAAGAAAACATGATTTGAAGAATTGAATTACCTGAACTTGTTAATAACAGCAGCCAGTATAGATTTAAGTCTTATGTTATGCAATATTTTTGATTGGTCATTGAGTTTGGTATTAAATTTCTGTAAATTTAATTCATAATTGCTAATTTTGAATATTTCGATCTAAACTAAGCTGTAATTTTCATTCATTATTTTTTTTAATAAAGATATGCCTGTAAGTAAATTTTGTAACGTAAGTTACTGTAACGTAAGTTACCCAGTTAAAAATTCCCATAATTTTCAATTTTTGAAATAAATTTTTAAATTAATGAAAATATATTCCTAAGCATTATAAAGAACTGATAAATTATGCTTCAAACAAGAAAACAGCTGTAATAGAGCAGAAATTTGCCTCAGAACCAATTTTCATATTATGTCATTCCCTTTTTGTGTAACGCAAGTTACTGCCTTATCTTTGACTGCTAGATTTTATAAAATTTAAATGCATCGAATATTTTTGCATTTTAATTTTGCTTTCAACTGTCATTTTCATAGAATGCTTTCATACAAGGTTTGTATAACAAAATTTGTCTGTACTGAGGTGCTAAATGCATAAGAGTTGGTCGAAATGTAACGTAAGTTACCGTGGAATTGCCCTTACCGCTTTCTGGTTTTTAGTACAGAGAAAAATTTCTCCTTTGGTACATGAAGCACTGTCATCTATCGGGGTCCTTCGAGACAAAGAAATGACCGATTGGTTGATTTCTAAACTTAAATTTAAAAATTAACCAATTAAAAAATTTAATTTGAATATTGTTTGGATTTATCACTATAATAACGGTATAATTGGCTTGCCGCAAGGTGGCGCTCAAAGTGGAACAACTGTCTTCCGTATTGTGGCAAATGTAGTGCAATGCATGAGACTCTGTTTCGGCTGATAATGCTGCAAACGTGCAAACGGCGCATCTTACCTCAAGCCGTGTATTTTTTAGTACAAGATCCGACTGCGCGGTTTAGCTACCCTCAATGAGTTTACTCATAACTTGTATATAAAAATATTACAAACACGATGGCATGAGTCTTGCTAAGCATATGTGCTTCTATAATAGGGATGTCGCGCGCGATTTTAAAATTTCAAAAATGGAGTAATTCTGCAGATTTTTTGCAGTTATCTTCAAGTGAAAGAATAAATTCAGCAGAGAGCTGCAAAATTACTGAAGTTTTTGCAGAATTTTTTGTAAGCACATAATTCAGCAAACCACATAATTTATTAGTCACATAATCGTCTTCTTGCAAAAACGTAGAGTTTTGAGCTTAATAAGCGTCATTGGCCAGAAATTTATATCGCCTGCAAGAAACTGCGGAGAACTGTAAATTATTGCAAAATTTAATGACATCTGCAGAAAAATTGCAATTTTATTCAATTACTGAAACTTCAAATCGTGACAGCGTCATTATTGGATTACTTTTGTTTAGATATCCATATGGCCATCGTGTTTGTACTATTTTTGAATACATTTTATAAAAAATTTATGAGGAAACTTGATGAGGGTAGGTCCAACTAAGAGGGACTTTCAAAATGGGTCAGTGATTTACTGAAAACTCAGTAGACTAAGTCTAGTTGCAGTATTTAATAAAAATATAGTATTTGTGTTATTAGTAACTATTACTAAATAGAAACAATTTACCTTTGCAAACTTCATTTGCTTGATACGACAACAAAAGAATACACAATTTTCTTTTGAAAATATAAACTAGATACTTCTTTAACTTTATTCACTAGTTTTCACTTTCTTGGAAAAAGAGGAAATACATTGCACGATTTAAGGAAATTGAAAATGCTTTTTAAGTTTTTAAAAGGATGCATGAAACGATTTGATATTAAAAACTAAATGGAAAGAGATGTGAAAATATAACTCGATTACGTTTCAGGTGCATCGTTGTTCGCATTTTGTACAAAAGCGGCTTCCGCACGAAAAATATCGAAACACTTTCTATGAAAATGTAATACTAGTTCGGAAATATGACACAAAGTCGTCGAAAAGGAGGGAAATAGCACTCTTGCGTCGTAGAAAATGAATAGAAAGAAAAAGGAAATGCTTCGCATCGCTTACATTGCAAAACAAATCATTACTATGTTTTTTAATTTATTCTTTTGTAGGTCGTGAATTTTTGAGTGTGTTTATGGATATTAAAATAAATATTCTTTTAAGGGGAAAATGTTTTGTATGAAAGCATTTAAAACAACGCTGAAAAGTATAAATGCGCAGGATTACTTCAGACACGTGTTTTGGCATAACAAGGAATGCCTTTTTCATTGCAAAGATGTGAGCTAATGGATACAGACGTCCGACAAAACCCATTTAAGCTTTTCACCTTTTCAGCGTTGTTTTATATGCTTTTATTTTTATGCAAAAGAAGTTTATCTTTTTCATGTTTTATGCGTTTTTTTTTTACCAAAACCATAAAAAAAGCTCAAAATATGAATGCTGGAACGTTTACCCTTAACCCATTCCTTATATGCATTACTAAGACAAAGTAATTGTTACTAGCACTTCATTTGGAATTCGACAAATTGTGTTTATTAGCGTTCTGTGTTTCTCTTTTTTTTCTTCTCTCTTTCTTTTAATGTGTTTTCTTTGTAGTCCTATCCAAGACATTCTTTTTTAAGGCATATTGCAGAAGGATTTTCTGTTTATTTTCAGACCAGATAAATTTTTACCAAGATACATTTTTAAACAGTTTCTAAACTAAAGTAGCTAAACAGAAACAATTACTTTTTAAATAGCATTTTAGCTGCACAGTAAGTGAAATGGTTGCTTAAATAATGGGGAAACTGCTATATGGGGGAGGTAAAAACTTTAATAGAATGTCGTCACTAAACGGTCAAAAATTTGTAACTAAATAAAATTTGGACCAGCCATTAAAAAAAAAGCATTTAAAATGAAAGGGAAAAATAACTAGAAGTTCTGTCAAGAAGTAAACGCGCCTACTTTTCCGTACATCGACATCGGCATTCTAGCATCTGATCATTATTCTCTTGAGAGATCTCCGAAATCTTTCGAAAAAAAAAAAAAAAAGGTTTATTCAATTTGGACGATTCAATTAAAAGTTATTAGGTGGGAAAAGGTTGCTTGAACGGTTCAATGTTGAACGAAAAAATGTTCAAATGCAAAATTTAAATACGGTAATGAAGTATCCTTGCTGAGACCCTTCGAACAAAAAAAAAGTTTGTTTAAATTGGACTGTTCACTCAAAAGCTATTAGGGGTGACAGCTTGTTTAAACGGTTCAATGTTGAACGAAAAATTGTTCAATTTGGAAATGTAAGTACGGGAATGAAGTATCCTTGATAGGATCTTTCGAACAAAAAAAAAGGTTTATTCAAATCGCACTGTTCGCTAAAAAGTTAGTATAGCGGGACAGGTTGTTTGAACGGTTCAAAGTTGAACCAAAAATTGTCAAATCGAAAAATCAAATATGGGAATGAGCTGTACTCGCCGAGATCTTTCCAACAAAAAAAAGTTTGTTCAAATCGAAATGTTCATTCAAAAGTTATTAAGGCGGGGGGGGGGGGGGAGAGACAGACCGACCGACAGACTGACAGACCAACTGACTGACCGACACACAAATTCCCCATCTCAATACCCTACTTTCCAATTTTTTATTTTATGATATTTATTTTACGTTTTTGTTTCTTTTTGACTTTTTTTGAACTTGGCGATATCTTTTAGATGCATTAAGCCACTTTTAATACTTTTTTCTACTTTCTTTTATTTTTAACGGGAAAGTAGGTTAAAAATGTGTAAAATGCGATGAAAAGCAAAAGTTAAAAAAAGAAAAGGAAAACTTTGAACTCTTGGTTTGCAGTAAACATTAATTACGCTTACTCACTTCTAATCACTCAAAAAGTTCAAAGTTCATGTTACGCAGAAAAGTCTAACCCTTCATGTGACAGAAAAATTAAAAGCGTGTAAGGAGCTTTTGCCCTCAAAATAGAAAATTCAAGTGACATTTTTTCCTCAAATTGGAATTGAAAAGCAACAAAATTAAACTTTTGAAACATATTTTTTTCGTGTATAGTACAGCGCATATTTGTATCCCCTTTAGGTCTTTTATAGTCATGGGAAATTGTCGAAATTGCTACGTTTGCGACATGATAGATCCGCTGCCGCTCCTTCTATTTGAATCTGGCTCAAACTTTAAATCCTTGATAAGATTTCTTATATTTTGTTCAAAATTCTCTCTCTGTGAGAAATAATAAATTTATGCGAAAGATTACTTATAGGGGAACCCTTTTCATCCTTTGACGGAACCCTAGGGTTCCACGGAATACAATTTGGAAACCGCTGTTCTAGTCATTGAAATTTCGAGGTATAAAAATAAAATTCCTGAAAAACATACATTTTCAGAGATTAAATAAATATTTAAAATTGCTTAAATGTTTCAAGTTTTAAAATTTTAACGATCTTTGTTTCGCAGAAACCAGATATCATTTTAGAGTTTTCACAGTCCCTCTGTTAAATATCTAGTCCCTCTGTTAAATATCTAGTCCCTCTGTTAAATATCTAGTATATTTAAAGCTGAAGCATTTTAAACTTTTACCTTTTTCTACTTTATCATCCTTGAGAATTAAATAGATTGCAGTTTTATTCACATTTGTGATCAATTTATTGAAGTAAAACTTCAGAGCTCTACTGATACTTTGAAATATTCAACTTCAAAGAGCTAGTCATAAGGGGTTCATAGTGCTCTATAACATAATACTTTCATCAAAGAGTTCAGAATAAGGCTTTCGTGTCTCTAAGCATAAGCATTTTAAATTTTAGTACATAGCATGTACATCACCAAATCTGCTGTGTACTCCAAATCTTTCTGAAAATACCTGAAAAGTATTAGTAAAGACCCATTTTAATAATCATTGTCATCTTTATTATATAATTTAAAATAATGCACCTTATAAAATGATGAAAATATTATGTTATAATTCACAAATAATACTGTGAAAAGTTGTCTTTCAGATGGTAGAAAAATAACTTATCTTATTTATTTGAGAGAATGTGCAAAAGAAATGCGTACAGTACAAAGCTTTTTATCTTTGCAGTACTGAAAAAAGATCAATTTACTAAAGCATTTTTTTTTTCGAAACGCGCGAAATTTATTAGTCATAGGTTGCATTTAAATTCAAAAAATGTGTTCAAGATTTTCCATTTTCTCCAGCGCTGAGACAGGAAATTATTTTACATGCAGCCCTAATTTAAATTCGCCAATTGAAATGCTTTCGGTTAACCAATAGTTTGGATTATCAATATTTGTATACTTGATCATTACTGTATATTAAGATACATTTTAAAAACATCAAGTTTTTTAAAAGGTAAATTCCTTTATCAGATCCTATGTGATTTTTTCATACTCACAAGCCAAACATATAATGTAGTAAAAAACTTCAAAATAACATAAACCTTGCGGCGTACAAGATGGACGGCGTGTCCTCCCCGAGAATAGAACTGGGGACCTCTGTAGTAGAAACCCAGTGCTTTGGCCGCTGGACTAAAAGGCCTCGTTAACCGGCGGGCAAAGTTGGGTTATATGCTATCTAAGCGTACGCCACAATACTCCCCTCCTAGTGATGGAGCGGGCAGCGCGAGAGAGCGATTATGTTCGAATTAAGCGCGATTCAGATTGCGAGCGAAACGCGCGGGCGAAGCGAACTTTTCCCCGCGAAACCGGTTCGGGAATGCGTTCCCATGACAACGCGGCGAATATTCGCCTGTCGCGAGCGATCTAGCATGCTAGATATCTTCGCGTGCGAAAGGCGAGCGAAATTGGGCAACGAGAGCGACAGCCAGTCAGAGGAAAGGCGCCATCTTTGCTCTGTTTTGAGCGCGTGCACATCCGTTTTCATTGGCTCTTGCGAGATGCGCGAGCTTTATCCTTAGTGGGTGAATACCATCACGTGACTTTCGCCCGCATCTAGTATGAATGATCGGAATTTTTCACCTGCGAGCGAAAAACACTTCGTTCGCGTCGCTCGCAATCTGAATCGGTCTTTAGATGGTGCGCCAAGGAGCCAGGCGTTCTGGCTGAAGTTGTGCCTGTTGCTGCGGCTGGGAGAGTTGATGCTGACTGTTGCAGCTGCAGGGCAAGGGGGTGTATCCGCGGTCGGGCGGACGAGTGAGCGATGGAGAAGCGGATCCTGTGTTGCGTATGTTCATGGCGCCATCTGTTGTCCGGGTCACCAACTGCAGCATTCGAGATGGACGGCGTGTCCTCCCCGAGAATAGAACCGGGGACCTCTGTAGTAGAAACTCAATGCTTTGGCCGCAGGACTAAAAGGCCTCGTAACCCGGCGGGCAAAGTTGGGTTATATGCTCTCTAAGAGTACGCCACAACCTTAAGTTATCTTCTGGTAAAATTATTTTTTTATCACATACTCAAGAAGTTAAAAAAAAAATTAAATATTATTAATTGAAGTTTTAAAAAACTTCCAACACTTAGAATTAAAGCTATTTACCCCCCCCCCCTTTCCATAGTGTTGTGAACTGAGCTTTTCGAATGATTTTTGACATTTCATATGTTATGTAAAGACCTCGTGTTTTAAAAATGCATATTTTTGTTTGTATTAATGCTCTTTAAAAGATAAAAATGTAAATGTAAACGAAATATTTTTGAAAAATTTTATTTCTAAAAATAGAAGAAATGTACGCATGAATACTTCTTTGTGTTTGGATTTCAAAGTTCAGAAAACTTGACTTCCTTTCTGGCTGTAAGATCAAATGTTGTGAAGTTTTATAAAGCACGACATTGAAAAAAAAAACGCTTTTGCTTTGACGTTTTTCAGTATGTCTACGGAAAATGTAAATTTCTTCTAGAAGCTCCTGTTGGTAAGATGACAATTTTATTAAAAAGAGAAATCTGAACAGCTCTGCAAATACTCTATCTTTTGAAATATCTCGATAAAAAATATAATTTTAAGAGGACTTTACAGTGTTTGACTTTACATCTTACATTAATGATTTTCTGAAGAAATAAATAAATACATATGTTGTATACTATTTTATTTATATTTAAAGTAGAGTCATAAGAATTCGAGTCTCATAAGTTCGAGTTCCGTTTAATTTGAGACGATTTGTTTATGTATTGCAGAATATATTTGATGTTTGGAAGAAAAAAAATATTTGCATTAAAATAAGAAAATCAAAATATTTTACTATTGTAAAACTTCTTTAGCTGCAAGCAATAATGTAATAAGGTATGGAGAGGTATGTCCACAACGCTCAACTACTAAAGTTGGAGGTAATTACTTGACACGAAAAAGGACTTAAAATTAACAATGCTTTACCCCAAAGAACAAGTAAACAGCTCTTTTGAAATACTCGGCTGCAATGGGGGAGTTTCCTTCAATCAAAAGTACTACTTTTTGTTACCGAAATTGATAGAATGATATAAAAAATAACATGAGCCCGGAAAATACTTTAATTTTCCCAACACTTTATTTTTTATTAATTTTTTTAAATACCCTACCTTGAAAACGGGGCGTGGTTTTTGTGACGTCAGTGGTGCACCTAAAAGCTCTCTTTCCAATAATAACACCATTTTGCTTGACTTGAGTTGTCCAATCGCAGGAATCGGTGACGTCACAACCTTCGTCATCTCACTACAACCAATTAGATTTCGCGCTTACGTGCACCATTGACGTCATGCGCAGATGGTTTTTTTTTTTTTTCGGAATAGGATCTGCGCACCGGTTAAAATAATTCATAAAAAATATATAACTGTGTCAAAAAAATAAAAAAAGGGTCAATTCCTATGTTTTGAAGCATGCTCTTTCAGAAAAAAAATACTTTTGAACTTTCGGAAACTCCCCCATTGGGAAAGAAGTGCAGAACTTCAAATTGAAACCGTACGAGTCGTATGTACGAAATATTTGCATTCACTGACTAACGGCTTTTATGATATGCATGGTACTGTCCGTCCGTGAAAGCCGCGCCTAACACTCGCGAACCATTACACTTAAAAAAGGGGTGATGGGTTATGAGTGGAAACTTTCCGAAAATTTCAATTTAAAACTTGCATTTTTGCTATCTCTTTGACACATTCAACAATTAGCGTCGTTCTACTTTTTTTAATACGGCTCAAAATGCTTCTTATTATTCTTCCCGTTGTTCTTAGCTTACCTATCACTCCTATTTTGGTAAGATCAGAGAAAACCTGACGCATGCGTAAATACGTGGAAGGTTTTACCTCAGAAAATCAGACAGTACGTGTTTTCATCTGAAGAAGACAGGCAAAAGCATAGAATACTGACTGATTAGTTCCAACCATTGAAAAGGAATGGAGAAAATAAAGTCTTCAATTCTTGAAACACAGATCTTAAGTCACGTGGCATATTTTGAAGTAAAATATTGGAAGAAATCAGGTTTCTTTCACTTGTTTTACGCAAAACGTGTCTCTCATTCGCTGGTGTTGAATCACGTGGCTTGGGATCTTTGTTTCAGCTTTTCTAAACCAATGATTACACATGCTCTCTTCAGTTACCTACATCTGCTCTAAGGTTCCAGCCGTGAAGAATGGAGGGAGTTCTGTGATGCACTGCAAAAAATTAACCGTTGTTTTTGCAGTATAATACTGCCAGCCGAGGTTCCAATTTGAAATGTAAAGTGCACAGTAATAAACTGTAAAATTAACAATTTTACAGTTTCTTACTGTGAAGTTAGCAATTTTACAGTTTATTGCCGTAAAATTTAGCTGTATTATACTGTAAAAACAACAGTATAATACTGGCAGCAGAGGTTCCAGTTTAAAACTGTAAAATGCACGGTAGTAAACTAAAATTAGCAATTTGGCAGTTTATTACTGTAAAATTAGCAATTTTTACAGTTTATTACTTAAAATTAGCTGTATTATACTGTAAAAACAACATTCATTTTTTACAGTGTGGTGTAGGGTGCAGTATCGTAATGTGGATTGGAGCCTCTTGTTGTCCCGTGGGGGAGGATCACAGGCGAACATTATCGAAGCATTCTCGCCGATCATCTTCAGCCAACTCTTCCGACTTTTTTTCTGGGAGAACGTCCGATGTTAATGCCCCTAGCCCCTATTCATACGCACCACTGTGTGCAACCACGTTACCATGAGCATGACGATGAAGTAGAACATAGTTTCCTTAAAGGAACTTTTCTGATCCAACTAAACATTTTCAATCTTTCAGAGAGATCACCTGCAACTTTTTTAAATGAACGAAGTCGTTCGAATGAACGGGGTAAAGCCATGAATGATTCCCAGGTAAACAAATCATTAAAGGACATTGCCTAACTCTAAACCACACTGGTCAGCTAAGGAATAAAAACCTAATCAAAATAAGACACAATGATGAGATTTAATGAGCCCTAGCAAGGGGTCACGGTGGGCTGTAGAAGGTTAACGCTGCTTAAAACAACTGTTGATAACAAATACTGAGACTAAATTAAGAGAAAAGAAAAAAAAACAACCCCCAGATTCCCGATCTCATATTAAAACGAACTTCACTGGTCACGTCAGAAAGCATTTTAACTTTAAATACATTCAATTAAATTTAAATTGAACAAAATTAAATTAAAACCATGTTTACCATGTCCTCTTTAAAACAATAGTTTTAGAGAGGACATGGTAAGCACGGGAAGGGAAAGATAATCCTTACTAGTCAAATTTGGTAGTCGCAAAAGCAGAATAAAGAGGGAAAATTGAAAGTAATTATACTAAAATCAATTGCAAGTATTTTAATTGTTAACAAATAGTAACTGGCAACAGATAAACATTTTAAATCATTGAGTTTTCTTTTCTCGTCAGCCAACATTGACATCGGTTTCCAATCGCTTCAATAAAGACTTTGCTTAGAGTTGAAAATGGTAGGGAAAAAACAGGAGACTTTCGGAAAAAAACGTTTTTTTTTTCATTTTTTCCGAGGAGGTTTATTTCCACTCCGGAAAAATTAAATTTTTCAAATTTTCAGTAAAATGAAATTAAAATTTTCAGCATAAAATGATAAATTTAGAAATTTATCATTCTTACGCTATTTTCTTCTTCACTTCCACCCCTCTCTCTTACCAAAAAACCTCTTTCTTGCTTTGGTAATGCAAGTTGGACGATATTACAATTTGCCTATAGACCAAGGAGAACTGTTAGAGCTGAGAAAATTTAATATGTGAACATTGTTAAAAAATAAAACTCAATCAGGTAAAAAAATAATTCTGATTAAATTCCAACTTTTGTAAACACAACAGATTTTATAATTGGCCTACTATTAGTGTATTTTTGATATTAAAAGTACATAAATTATTTCTTATGAAAAATTACACATCGTCACTGAAAGGTAAAATCATTTCATTATTGAAAAGTGCTTATGCACAAAAATTTTCACAAAAAAAAAGAATTATTTCATACAAAATGCATTACCTCACTTTTTAACTGATTTTCTTTATGTACTTCCTCTACTTTGTGTATGTATAAAATAAACTGTCACATACATATTTATTTCTTATCATTAATTTTATATCATAGATTTATCAATTTTCTGTTAAAAATTGTTAATTTCCTTTTGGTATTTAGATATTTTCCAAAATTTTATATTAATATGCAATATTACTAACATTATGATAGCATATTTGCAAAAAAATTAATAGCTTAATTTAAATAGTTTACATATCTTTCACAGATTTTTTTATGTGTAACAATTCAGAGTTCAAATCGTACTAAGATAATAATTATTAACGTTCTGTGTATTTAAAGTAGCACAAAATATACAGTAAATAACTAAATAACAATAAAGAAAAAACTATATTAAAGTAAGTACACTTACCTTTATTGCAAATTCCAAGTAGAATTCAACGCTATCAACTATTAAAACGCTCTCAACACAACAACTCTACACAGAAACTTTAACAAAACCAACCTCCTTTTAGTGAAGAACTAATTTACGCTTGTAAATATTTGCAACATTCCACTGTTAAATGTTCCACTGGCCTAATCCACAGTGTGTTTTAGTATTGTGACAACAATGACAGGTACTGTGGCCCCTCGAGGAGTGAAGGGAAGTGAAGTGAAGTGAAGAACTAATTTTACTTCTTCATGAAATGAATAAGCATAACTTCAGCCACAGAACTAGGTTTCCGCTGACTATGCGAACTAAATGTATATTGCCGTGCTTGCTAAGCACATAGTAGAATCTGCAATTGAGCTCAAACTGAGATATTGCATTTTAAAGAGCTGCGCCTCCATATATTTTGTTGTGATGACTTTTTATTCAGCAGGTTAAAAAAAAAGTTTCCAATCACAAATGACTACAAAACATTCTGTTAATAACACATACGAAACAGAGAGAAACCTCTGGTTAATTACTCTGGTTTTGTTGAAAAGTAGGGGTACGACTATTGTGCTTAGCAAGGCAGTACAGAAAGTGGAAACTCCAGTTTAAATTTTGTTCAAGTTTAGAAACCATTACGCAGTTTATAGTTTTCTATTAGAAAGGTTAAACAAAAAAAAGTCATTTAATTTTTATTTGCATTTAGATTGGGTGGGGAAAAACCAGAACTCAGTAGTTTTCATTTTTAGATAGTGAGGTTATTTTGCAAGGGAGAAAAATCATTCTGATTTTTCTTTCAAACACTATTATTGATGTTTGAAAGTATCTACTTATTATTTTAAGTTTTAAAGGCAGTCTAAAATAGAAAATTAAATTGTAAGAGCTAGACACACTTTATCCAATATTAACTGAAATGACGAAATTATTCATTTGTGGGGTTTGATCAAGAAAGCTTTGAGTCATAAAACAGAAAGGCTATTTTTTTTCCTATTAATACCTACCTAATTATGCGTATTTCTGTCATCAGGAAAAATAGTATGTGTTGATTGCATATATTTTTAATGATTAACCTTTTAAATGGTCCAAGAAAAACAAAACTATTAAAAAACGCTCTTTTTAATTGTAAAAAAGTCAATTTTTAATTTTTTTCCAATTTTTCCGGAAAAAAACGTTTTTTTTTCCATCGCTTCAAAATTTCCGAAAATTTTACATCTCTAACTTTGCCGCATTTGCTAAAAAACGTCATAATTCGAGTAACATGGAAGTTCCAAACACATTCCATGAGATGCAGAAAAATTTTCTACTTTGTTTAGTACAACTAGTTTAAATTTTTAAGTATGTCTTCACTTCAAAAATCGTGAAAAACTTTTTTGAGAAATGGGAAAAACATAATGATGCTCTAAAATTTTCATATGTCACGTATCATAACCATAAAAATCTGGAATATTCTAAATGTCCTAAGGTTGAGTGGTTCGTGGGAACACTTCTTCGCCCACTCCGACAGGTGGCCAAAGGGGTAGGGCGTCACCTATAAAAACTGTTCCCGCGCATCCGAAGACCATTTCGGTCGCTGCCCCTTTCCGCTCCGCACGAACGATTCTCCGGTAACAAGTGCGCTCTCTCCATCAGAGGATCCCGCTTTTCTAAAAGAGCGGGAAAGAAACGAATAAAAAAATTCTACACAAAGTTTGCAAACGGGAGAGATAATTTGAGATGATCGTCTTTTACGTCATTTTGGCTGTGACGGGGTGCAACTGGTTAAAAGGTGCTTTTGGGAGTCCTTTGTTACAGGTGAGAGGAGTTAAGTTTTTTCTTCTTAAACTTTCGATATACAGTGAAGAAAAATTTAAAGTGAAACAAGAAATAAATGGCTTGACAAAATGCGTCGTTTTGCTGCTAAAAATCTGGACTGTACAGTTGAACTGGACTCTAAGTTGAAAATAAATTAAAATGTTGGATTTAAAACGCTAAATAAGCGGCAGAAAAATTGTTTGTTTAAAATTAGGAAAATTAACTGCAGTTTCGGTAAAATATTTTATTCACGTTCAAAAATTGATTATTTTTACTCTTCAATTAAAAAAGAAAATGTGTCTATATTTCTTTAATAAATAATTCATTTTCCCTTTTTTCCTGCCGCATGAAATACTTTTTCTTTTTTGTTTCAATGAAAAATTATTCATGACAGGATGGATACTTTATAAAATAACGGGTTAAAAAGAGAAGACGGAAAACTGAATTATCATCCTTCAATCTTTTTCAAAAAAAAAAAATATATATATATATATATATATATATATATATTAAAAGTTTAAATTATTACCCTTTTCATAAATTTGTGGAGCTTTTACTTTGAATTAAATATTATTTAAAGAAAAATAGCCGTGTTATTTGTGGAGATATTTTTAAACAATGAAAATAAAGGCAACAAATTTAGTCTGGTATATTTTATTCGCTCCACTAAAAAGTTGTTCTAAATTAATCAAAACTATTTACATTCCCAAATTGTTTTTCAATAATTGATTTTTTTTGAATTAAATAATTTTTATTTTTGTAAAAACAATGCTGAGATTGTAGTTTTGGTAACACTTAAAATGAAGATTTAGCTTCAGTATGATGATATTTTGGTTGAAAAGCGCTTTAGTATAGTCTGAAGGCAAGTTTTTTTGTGTATTTCAAATGAATACACGAAACATACACGAGTTGTGCGTAAAATTCTTTATCTACCCTTAAACAGAATGCCTTAATACAGAAAAAGACAAAAAGCATAAAATACGTGTTGGGCTTTTTTTTTTCTAATGCAGTTTGCAAATTAAAAAAAAAAAAAAAAAAAACTTGTTTTCACAAGCTTATAGCAGCATAAAATAACCACGCATTACGTTTCTTATTTTAAAGCAATCACTTTTTTCTGCGATTTTCAAGTAATGAATACATGAATTAAATTGGATATAATGGAAAGAACTTTCTACGATCTGACTTTTTGCGAAATATTCTATATTAAACATGAAGTAAAATTATTTCTCAGTAAACTAAGTGAAATCAGTAAGCAGCAAAATTCTGGCATTTGTATAAAGAATAAAATAAAACAAGTAGCATTTTCTTGCTCAAATATCGAAGTTTTAAAAGCTTAGGTTTGACCAAAATGTCTGAAACTAATAAATGCATTCATATTGCTAAATTTAAACAAAGTTGATTTCTTGAAAATTAATGTCTTGAATAGTTTCTGTCAATTTAAGTGGTTGGAAGATGAAGGGGTTATGTGACAAAACAGAAATTGCGAGTAATTGAAATTCAAATGTTTATTGTTGCAGTTGTTGCAGCTTTTTTGTTTTCTATTTTTGTTGTTAGTATGCGTATGAAATTGGTCTAGTGACATCTACTTTTTGATAACCTAAGTTTTATTTGCTTACCTGTGTCCAGTGCTTACCTGTGTCCGTTGTTCGAGTGTTCATTTTTTAAAATGTAACATAGCCCCTTCATCCCCCAAGCCTTTCCATTGCCATTGTGTTAAAAAACGGAAAAATATTCAACATTTTGTAAAACAATATGAAAAAGAATAAAAAATCGCATCACTCATCTAGGCTGCTACAAGTTTAACAAGTTGGCCATTACGCAAAGATATGTATTGAACAAGCATTATTTACTAGGGACAATGTACAAACAAATTAGTTTTAGTTTAGTAACTGCTTCCTTTAAAACAATCCATAATAGATAATTGTCCCTGTCCGAACTCCAGTTCATGCGGAAAAAATGCCTTGCGGTAGCAATAAAGGCGAAATATTTTTGAAAGTGAAGAAACATGCTTATTTTAAAAAAAAATAAATAAAATTATTTTACATTTCACGAAATATTCGGTGCATAAGGGAAATATTTATCTTTAGAGCGACGCATAAACAAATGACATTATCATTATTTTAGAGTATAGAATATACTGGGACCATGTAAAATCGTCGTACAAGTGAAAAAGGCGCATAAATGAAGAGGTGATTAAGTGAGAGTTCACTGTATTCTCGAGACTCATAAAACCTAAAAGGCCGCAACTGTTCTGTACCTTAGAGCTAGACTAGCGTCGGTCCTAGCGTTTGCGCGCAGTTGAACGTTTTTAAAGCTGAACTGTTGTACCTTTAGGAACAAGGCGATACACATGTTGTACCATACGTTTTTTTTCTTTAGAGAACGGGGTTGAAATTTTCACTCGTAGCCTTTGAACCGGGGACTTTTTCAAGGTTTCATACGTCTGGCACGACAGTTTAAACCTTCTCTTTTCAATGGAAAAGAAATCTGTGGTTCAACTGTCATACTACCTGGGTCGAAAGAAAAATTTCTATATGAACAGCCCGGATCCAAAAGGTTAAGAGGCATATAAGTATGTTTTTCAGAGTTCGAGAACTCTCAGTTTCGAATGCTATGAATGTTATCCGCATCCAAAAGTCCGAGGACGGAACTTTCATGACCACAAATATCGAGTTGTGTTAAGATACGTGTTTTCCATAAAACAAGTAACAGTAAAAAAAGTAAATTAATAGTTTAAAAAGAAAAACGTTTTTGTAGCAACATGAACTAAATAGCAAAAAATAATATTTTAATTTTAAGTACGCTCAACAGCAAAAGGATGTCTCGGAGCTAAGTATGACTAATATTTTGAATTAGCTTAAAATAATATGAAAAGAATATCTTACAGAACAAGTATTTTTAATGTAAAAAAAAAACGGAGGTTCTTGATATTGGATGTTTTAAACTTCTTATCCCAAGCTAGTCGTTTGCGTTTGCAATATAATACTGAGCTCTTGACAAAATGTATATGGAGAGCATCGCAAGCTTTCTTTTTACATTTAAGTTATTTCATTCCTATTATTTTAAGCTGATTCGAAAAAAAAAAACAGTTATACTGTACTTCGCTTCAGAACATTCTCTCGCTCATAACTTAAAAGTAAAAATGTCATTTTTTACTTTTTAGTTTGTTTTGCTGCAAAAGCGCTTTTATTTTTGCTTTTTTTAAACTATTAATTTATTGTTTATATAAGCGAAAGAAAACATTTTCGTTCAGACATTAGTGCGAGAAATATGCCGCTAATGAATAAAGATCACCAATTTCCCAATCACCGAAATATTTCCGTAGACAGAACACAAAATGCATTTTATGTTATGAAAAAGAAAAAAAAAAGGCTCCTTTAATAAACATTTGAAATAAATTAAAACTGTCAATGTATGCCCATATATAAAGTGAACTCTCACTTATACACCGCCTCATTTATGCGCCTTTTTCACTTATACGATGATTTTTGAATGGTCCCTGCACATTTCATAGCAAAATAATGATAGTATCAACCGTTTATGCGTCGCTCTAAAGATAAATATTTCACTTAATGCGCCGAATTTTTCCGTAAAATGTAAACAAATTTTTTTTTTTATTTAAGAAAAAGGCATTTTTCTTCACTTTCCCCTTTAATCCTTCGCCTATTGCTCACGGAAGGCATTTTTTCCGCATGAACTAGAGTTCGGAGAGGAACAATTACCTATTATGGATCGTTTTAAAGGGAGTAGTTGGTAATTAGGTATGCAGCATTTTTTTCTCTCTCTTTATCATTGTAGTTACGTTCCAGCAATTGCCAAACCGTAGTAATATATCCCTTATTTATAGAAACATTCGTATTCATTCTCTCATTAGAACCCATGTTGCGTTTTATTCCTTTAAATAGGCTTGTTCACTTATACGTCTCTCTCACTTTTTTTCCTTTTCCTGTTGGTTTTCCTGTTGGTCCCTTGGGCCGGCGTATAAGTGAGAGTTCACTGTACAAAATGAAAAATATAACGTTCTTCAGCAATAATCTGTGAGGCGATTTTTAAGTAACAGTTAGACATATTTCAATGTCGAAAATGAATTCTCATTTTCGACACAACATAAATGCTCCATCGTATAAACTGCTTTATTCTTCTAAAAAATAAATATGTGTGTGAAAATAATAGCAATCAATGAGCTCGGATACATTTTGCTCAATAAAAGGTTACTCTCAAGTCATAATAGATATTGGAAACGCTCGTGCTTCCGCTCGCTCTAACGGCTCGTTAAGAGCGTTTTCAATGTCTACGGTTACTCGTTTGGGGCTATATGCTCAGGTTTTTGATGAGGACTACTATCTAGTTTTTTGCCTCCGTTACATATGATTCTTGTACAGACAATGTATGAAATAGTTACATGACAAAGGAAGGAACGTACATCCGGAGCAAGGGTGGGAGTCGAACCTACCGTCTCAGAGTTATCGGCTACACGCCCGCTCGGCCACTGAGACCCCATCTACGGTTACTCTGCTTTGGATTAAAAACAAACTAATTGTTGACATTTGCTAGAAAGAAATAAATGCCTGTTTTATAAATAACCGGATACGAGAAATTCCGTATAGATAACTTTTATTTAAACGTAATCCTTGAAAATGCGTCATTGTTTTTTTTACTTTATAAAAGCAACTTTTATTTTTGAGGTAGGCCGGGCAACGCAGATAAGTATATATAATCGAAACGGTAGCTTTCGTTTAAACATAGTCCAGGAGATACGTAATTAGCATATTTTGCCTATTTTAAAGGTTTTTTTTCATCATTGGTTCATATTATCTGAGGTGTGACGCAGTGGCAAGTACTGTCTGATCATCTTAGGTAAAACCTTCCGCACATTTACGCATGCGTCAGGTCTTCTCTGATCCTGCCAAAGTAGGTGTGTTAGGTAAGATAACAATAAGGGGAAGAATAATAAAAAGCATTTTGAACCGTATCAAACAACGTGGAACGATGTTAATTTCTAATACATAGTTTAGTTGAATGTGTCAAAAGGATAGCTAAAACATGCAAGTTTTAAATTGAAAACTTCGGAAGGTTATCCCCCACAACCCATCTACCCTTTTTTAAGTGAAACTGTTCGCGAGTGACAGGAGCGGTTTTCACGGACGGACAGTACGACGCAGTCCCGGGAGCAATGGTCGTCTTTTGATTGAGTATTTTAGATTCCAAGTGAATCGTTTTTTAGAAAGGGCGTAAGTCACTTTTTTTTTTTTTGCAAAATTGAGCTAATTGTAGTTTTACCGTGCTTTTATATTGAATAAGCGCCAAATATATGAAATAAAAATATTTTGAAAAAAAAAAAGAAAAGAAAAGAGAACTAATTTCAGAGCTTTAGGTAACAATTGCTCAACAAAATAAAAAAATAAAATAATTTTATTCTTTGAACACCATCGACACTACTTTCAAACTTGTTTCAACTTGTTCAACAAACTTGTTGTTCAAACAAGTTTTGAAATTGGTGCAAAAACAATAGAATCATACGTAACTACAATTCATTAAATAATGTACATTTTAATGGATCCAAGCTCTTCAATAGCATTCGCATATATTACACTGATAGTCAAATATATCTGTAACGGTACAAATGTTCTGCTCTTAATTTTGAGGGATTTTTCTGAAAAATTGTAGTAAAATATAGTTAAACATCAATTTACCTATCGTTTCTGCTCCGATATCGGAACTTATGTTTGAAAGTAGTGTCGATGGTGTTCAAAGAATAAAATTATTTTTTACTCTTTAGAGCTATTTTCAGTCGGGCCTATTTATTTATTTATTTTTCAAAATATTTTGATTTCATTCTTTTAAAAAATATATACTTTTAAAAGAATATATAAAAAAAATGCCTAATATAAACTAAATAGGGACTGCACTGGACATCAAACAGATCTCAATTAATAGTTAAATGGTAATTTCCAAAATGTTATTATTTTATAATAACAAGAAATCCTTTTTGAAAAACCACGAATCTCTACTAATAATAAAGCTGAAGGTGGGTCTGTCTTTCTTCCCTTCCTTCTTTCTGTCTGTCTGTCTGTGACCCGCGTAGTGCCAAAACCGTTCGATTGATTTTCATAAAATTTGGCACAAAATTAGCTTGTAGCATGGGTGTGTGCACTACGAAGCGTTTTTTTTTTTTTTGAAAATTCTGTTTTGTTCTTTTTCTATTCTAATTCCTAGATCATTTTTCATACAAATAGAATTAAATGGGGTAGAAATATTTCATACACATTTTCAAGTCTAATGTTATTCTAAAGCTTGGAATTTTCTGCTAAATATGATGTCAGTTCGAATTTTCAACGAGTATTAGAAGAGCTGTAATAATTGTTTATATAATCCCGGAATTCAAGGCTTGCCTTGAGTAAACCAAGCAATTTTAAGTGATTAAGCTTCTCTGTCTCTACTAATAATAAAACTGAAGGTGGGTCTGTATTTCTTTCCTTCCTTCTTTCTGTCTGTCTGTCTGTGACCTGCGTAGCGCCAAAACCGTTCGATCGATTTTCATAAAATTTGGCAAAAGTTAGTTTATAGCATGGGTGTGTGAACTACGAAGCTTTTTTTTCGAAAATTGCATATCGTTCTTTTTCTATTCTAATTCTTAGCTCATTTTTCAAACAAATAGAATAAAATGGGGTAGAATATTTCATACAGATTTTCAAGTCTTATGTTATTCGAAAGCTTGGAATTTTCTGCTAAAAATGAAGTCAGTTCGAATTTTCTACGAGTATTAGAAGAGCTGTAATAATTGTTTATAGAATCCCGGAATTCAAAGCTTGCCTTGAGTAAGGCGAGCGATTTTAAGTGATTAAGCTCGAGAATAAAATTTAAAAATAAAGATGAAATAAATCATTTTATCAACGGAAATTAACTTTTCATTTGTTACCATGGTTACGTTTTAAATCTTTTATTTGTTTCGTTCTTCTTCCGTTAATAATTTTAAAAATGTATTTGTTTTTGCAGCAATACAAATTCCAAGCCTTATTAAAATTAATTAAGTGAAGTATTTTAACTGTTGAAAAAAATCGTGTTTTTATTTCCTCAGTTTTTAAGGAATTTAAACTCGGTAAATTATAAAAATATCGTATAAAATCGGTATTGCAACGTTCTTTCTAAAATGTTTTATTTCGAAAAATATATTATTTTGTTTTTAAAGCTAGGAAAGAAAACTTCCTCCTTCTTTTAAACTTTGTTAAGGTTTCTGTAAAATTGCAACAAAATTATTCTTATTTTCCCTTTTGGCTTATTTTTACATCATACTTTTAAGGATTATAGTTGAATCATAACTAAAACTGAGTATTCTTTCTGCGATATCAATTTATTACCAAATGACCTTTTAATTTTATGCTACGGGCAAAGCCGTGCGGGTACCGCTAGTATTACAAAAGCCGTCAAATTTGAAACTGCCTAGTATATTTTTTTTCATTGATCTTTAGAGCTACATATTTTTTGACAGGAATCAACTACATGTAATATGGTAAAATATTGCTACTAGGTAGATCTTTGCAAACTGAAAATATTTTACCACTAGCTGTACCCGCACGGCTTTGCCCGTGGTATAAAATAAAAGTTCATTTGTAAAATAATTGATATAGCAGAAAAAATGCTCTATTTTAGTTATAATTAAACTATAATTCCTTCAAAGTATGATATAAAATCTGATATGGACCCCACACTACTTAATTTTACGTGTAAATTTCTTAGTAGATGCCTTAAGTGCTGAAATAGTGCTTGGAGTGAGCAAGATAACAATTCAAACATTTGTATCCCTAGTTTGCTACGAAACAATGCAAAAAATGTTTTACAATGATTAATCTCCTAAATATCGCCGATTTTAACATCATTCAGTGGATTTTTCGCAAAATATCGCCAATAACGCCAACTTGAACCAAAATAAAAAAAAAAAAATTCGCCAAATTGGCGTCAAACACTTGGCGACCAAAAGCTTGGCGATATATTGCCAAGTAGTCGCGCCAATTCATATCACTTTTGTCTGCATTGAAAACACTGATTTACCCCATAAAAGGGGTAAAACACCCCCTTGGGGACATTCGAATGCAACCCCAAGGAGAGGTGCACAAAAATAAGCCAAAAGAGAAAATAAGAACAATTTTGTTGCTCACAGAAACCATCAAAAATCTTACCAAAGTTTAAAAGAAGAAGAAAGTTTTCTTTCCTAGCTTTAAAAACAAAAAAATATATTTTCCGAAAAGAAACACTTTAAAAAGAACGATGCAATATCACAATTGAAACGATATTTGGTTAATCTGTGCATTAGGTACCCTTTTCTCGCTAAATGGGGGATAGGCGCGCCAAGCGTGGTAACCCTGACTATTTTGCGTAGTTTCTCTCGGAGCTTTCAACTCCGCGAGACACGCAAAAACGAGCCAGTTGGTGACTTTTTGAAAACGCGCCAAGCATTGTCCCAAAGCACATTTTCACCGGGAAAAAGACAGGGTTGCCAGAGAATTGAAACAAAAAAATACTACGCCTCCTCTAAAAAAAAACTGCAAAATACTACTGTTTCCAAACGTTGCCAAAATCAATATTGCTGAAATGCGACATCTATGAAAATGAAAAAAAAAAAACCGCCAAATCTTTTAATTAAGTCATTAGTATATTGGAAACAGGGTTGCCAGAAAAATAATACACTCCTTATTTGGGCCGAAAAAATACTACCGTAGTATCAAAAATACTACGTCTGGCAATGCTGGAAAAAGAACGAAACAAAAATAAGTATGAACACGTAACCTTGGTAACAACATGAAAAGTTGATTTCCGTTGATAAAATAATTCATTTCATCTCTCTTTTCAAACAAATTTTCTTCTGGAGCTCAACAATTTGAGAATCGTTTGGCTTGCTTTACTGAAGGTAAGCCTTGAATTCCGGGATTCTAAAAACAATTGTTACAGCTCTCCTGATGATCGTAGAAACTTCGAAAAAACTTCATTTTGTACAGAAAATTTCAAGCTTTCGAATGACATAAGACATGAAAATGTGTATGAAATATTTCTTCCCTATTTTATCGAATTTCTGCTAAGAATTCGAATAGAAAAAGAACGAAATGGAATTTTCGAAAAATCGCTTCGAGGTGCAAAACTATATGCTACAAACTAATTTTGTGCCAAGTGGCATAAAAATCGACCGAACGGTTTTGGCGCTACGCGCGTAACAGACAGACAGACAGAAAGACAAACCTTCAGCTTCATTATTAGTAGAGATTTCACTTTGCCCACATTCCCCTACATAAGCACAAAACATTGCTGAAAAATCATAGAAAGCTTTGAATTTTAATCACAGAATTTACGTAAAAAGTTCCGTACATTATATTATTAGTATTTCTGATGTGTTTTCTTTCTTTTCTGTTTAATTAAACTTTATTTTTAACGTGAATGAGCAAGAATCTCTAAGGACCAGACAAATTTTTCGCAAACCGGTTTTGCTGACGGTCCGCCGAAACACCGGTTGAAAATCGCTGATTTAGATAAATATATTTTTTTTTCTTTTCTTTTCTCTTGTTATCAGCAGTTTTCAAACTTTAAAGAGAATTCGTTGTTGCTGAGCCAACCGATATTTTTTCACTTCAATGTGACTAATGGTAGGACTTTTATTTTTCAGTTCGATGAATCCATGCTAGAGGACGAGCTCAATCTCAGAGAAAATGTCCAACAGTTGCAAATGGACGAAACTGGACGTAAGTTTACAATAATGTTTCTGGATTATCTTGCATAAAGTAGTTCAAAGTCATTAGAAAAAGTTTTAATCATGAGGGTTAAGTATACTTCAAATTCCCGCTATACCCACTGGAAACACTTTTGAGGCACTTCAAGGCAAAAAAGGGTGTTTTGGATGCCTGAATGTGCACTAAAATGTGTTCGGAATGTTCTCCGTTAAAAAGAAAGTGCACTGATACTGCTCGGAATAAATTTCGAATGTGTTCCTCTCAGAATAGTTTATAAATTCAAGTTTGGGAACAGATGTTGGGCACATTTGAGAAGAGATTGGGAACACAAATTAGGTACACTTGTGAAGTCATCGCTTTTTTTCACCCAAATACATAATTTTTCCAGCTTTCTTTATCCAACAGTCAATGGAATATCTCAATCTGCCACAAATTTTGTTTCAATAAATCGATGTCAGTTGGTGTCACGAATATCATCAAAAGAGATTATCTTACCTGACTGATTACGATCCATTGACTGGCGGAGGTTTTCAGTGGTCCCGATAGATAGCTGTAAAGTTAAGAGCAAAAATTAATGATATAAAATCACAGGCGCGTTTGTTAAGTGCAACGTGATCGAAAAGATATGTATCAGTGTTCAAAACTGTTCTCAACTGCATCCACAGAAGTGCTGAAAAGTGTGCTGAACCAACCTCCAAAAGGCATTACGTTCCTTGTTACAATATACTGTGCATTGCTGTAAAATAAAATACTTTTGAGAAATTGAAATTAGAAAGAAGAGATAAAGAAACGCGAAGGATTTAAAAGACTTAACCATTGTAACATAGTAAAAAGCAAAAAAGTTCGCTCTTTCCAATGGTGTCAAATAGAAAGCTGTGAAACAATTTGTTCACTTTTTTACCCCTGACGCAACAAGGAAGGGAGTAATAAATTTGATGTGTTTGTGTATCTGTACCTGTCGATTTGTGTATCTGTCTGTGGTACCGTACAGCCTAAACGAATTTACCGATTTTGAAATTTGTTCTTTTGTTTGGAAGGTGAAGTGATCAAGAGTGTTCTTAGCTAGGTCGAGCCTTCGGATGACATTAATTGACAAATATATTAATTAAAAACCTTTAAAATGATTTTTGCGATTTTTGAAGTGAAAACATATTGGAAAATTTAATACAATAGTACCAAAAGAAAGAAAAAGAGATATGCTTCTGACAAGATGTGTTTTTAAATTCCATGTAAAATAGAGCTCGAACTATACCGTTTTTAGTTTTGGGACAACTTGTATCGAAAGCAGAAAAATCTGCTCTTTCTAACGATATGTGATAATAATATGTGCGAGTAAAGTTTAGCCCCCAAATTCTGGAACAAATACGTGAAAATTGTCCACAATTACAATTAAAAAAGAGCCTACTTGGGGCGTGGTGGTAGAGCGTCGGCTTTCCACTCCGATAACCCGGGTTCGATCCTAGAATTAGCCAGTTGGCGGCTTTTCGAGATGCGGAAAATCCTCGGAGCCCATGCCGTATGATTATGCGGCATGTAAAAGGTCCCTTGGGGTATTCGTTTGGCTTTGAATATCCCTAGGCAAAATTAAATCCTAGTGCTCTTTCGCATCAAAAAGAGTCCAGGTACCACCATCTGGCGGCAACTGGGCGTCAAAATTCTCGTGGTAAAGGCATTCCGCCGATTCTGGTGCTACGTGAAAGAATGGATGCTTATTTGGGGATCGCACTAGGTCTGCAAAAGGTTGGGCCTCCACTTCAGCCCCATTTGAAAGAGAAAAAAAATTAAAAAAGGACAGTTTATAAGAAAATAACTCGCATTTGTCTCTAAACTTATCTGGTGATGATGTAAAGAATCTGAGTTTTGTACCTTCAAATAGACATTTTTTATTTACTTCGCATTGTATACTATGTATTGTATACTATGTATGATTGTGTACTATGTATTGATAACATAACAGCAATACTGAATCATTAAAACGTTTATTTTAAAACCCTTCCATTGAACAAAACATTTATGTTTAAAAGATGCCTTACTTTTTAAAACTAAATTCAAAGATATAATATGATTGCATAAATTACACATTTAATGTGTTTTTATTTCTTTAAAAACAAAAACCCTTTAGAAAAACAATTTTTAAAAAATGTAATAAAGTCAAAAAGAATTTCATTCTTTTTCTAGACGTTACCTTTAGAAAAAAATACATTTTGAATAGAATATTGTTTCTTATTAAATTCGAAACTATTTCATTTTTATTCGTAACATTGTTGCTAGAAAGCTTCAAGCATATTTGTAAAAATATTTAATACACGCTTTAACAGAAAAACGATTTCCTTTCACTTTATTTTCATTTCCCGAAATGTCATAAACTTCCCATTGTGTGTCTAAAATTCCTGCAATAACATTCGCATTTGAAATTCGAGAATGTTTCAATGGTTTCGAAAAAAGTCAGTAACGAAGCCCAGTTTAGAATGTCCCATGCTTGAAGATGGTTGATGGGTTTATCGGGACATAAAATGCAACAAGAGTTATGATTTCACTACCTTTTAAAGCCTTCTATTTTTGGCTGCGAAATTGAATGTGCAAATATGAGTCTCGCGAAATGGTATGAGATTTAAAATATCCTTGCATTTCTGTTGCATATTTCCTCGAAAAGCATTTACTTTCCCCTGAAAATAAATGATTTTCGGGAAGGGGAAACCGTAAAATTTATGTTGTAGAATGTATTTTAGGTAATTATATTTTATTGAGAAACGTTATTGCTATATTAAGGATTAAATGCAGTCATATATCTAAGTTTGACACAGCACGCTTCAATCACTAGATTTTTTTCTTTTGCATGAAATCGTAAAACTATTTACTTTCCGATTATTATTTGAATTGATTTATTACTGAAAGTTACAAGGAAAGGACTTCTTATCATTTTGACGTTACAGTACTTTTAAACCAGTTTTTCAATAATCCTTTATCGGACTTGAAGCACACGTACACAAATTTCTTATGATTATGTTGTCCACCTATTTTATTTTTTATGGAGATTATGGTCTAAATATTTTTTTTTTGCAGAAATGCTATTCTTAGACAAATGATTAAATGCAGCCTTATATCTAAGTTTAAAACAGCATGCTTCAATCACTCTAGGTTCTTTTTTTCATAAAATTTTGAAATTGTCCACTTTCCGATTATTATTCGAATTGATTTATTACTGGAAATTTTCAAGGTAAGGACTTCTTAAGATTTTGATGTTACAGTATTCTTAACCAGTTTTTTTCAATAATCCTTTATGGGACTTGAAGCACACGTGCACAAATTTCTTGTGATTATGTTGTCCGTCCATTTTGCCAGAGCGTGATTTGTTATGGATGGGCATTTTAACTTTTTTTAAGCCAAGAAAATTCTTAATGCATTCAGATAAAGAGCTTAGTAAACTCTCTTGAATGCTTCTCTCTATGTTGGCAGAAGAAGAGATCGGATGGGGGTTCAACCAACGCCTCCATAATACTAAATGCCTACATCAGTTGCCTTGAAAAGTAATCCAAGTGCTCTGAACAAAGCGCCATCTCGCGGCCTGCAGCTATTGGAGATGGATCCAAACATTATTTGAATTAAGTTTTTGATTGGTCAATTGCTGAATTTAAATTTAGAAATCAACCAATCGCCCATTTCTTAGTTATTTTCTTTATTTCAAAGAACTTTGATAGAGGGCATTGCGTTTCGAACAGTTGGCTCATTTTTGTTCTTAGTTAAAACTCAGAAAATTATAGGCATTTTACCATTAAAGAGGAATTGGTTCACTTGCAGTCCAGTGTTTTGATCATCTTTATTAGATACAACGAAAGTTATCGGTTGAATGTCAGTACTTCTTGCATAAATTGTCAATCTTGTCTTGGTATATTTATGCTAAATAAGATCTTCAAGGCGACAAACTCATTATGTAAATGAATTGGTTGCAATGAAGCATCAATTGAAAAAATACAATGAGAGCTTCCATTGAAAGCTTTCCTTAGGTAAGCGAGCAATTAATTGTTTGCTTAGTGGTATTTGAACAGAACTCCAAAGAGAAGAAGCTATGAATTCGTACCGAACCTGAAATGTTTTTTTTTCTTTTAAATTTAAAAGTGATCTTACTTGACAGGCTTATTTTTAAAATTGCTACAATATTGTACTACAACATGACATATAGTCGCCAAAGCTTTTTCAAAAATATAGTTACAGTGGAAAGAGAAAATGGACTTTAGAACAGCTTTAAGAAGAGACATTCAAGCTACTAGTTCATACACTGGTGGGAAAAAAAATCCCAACACGAAGAAAAAATTACTGTAGACTAATAAAATATGGGTAATGCAATTGCCTAGTTAACATATTTAAATGATTAAATGTACAAGATCACTGGCTAATTTAAGCTCAAGAAAATGCTGTGCAAATGTGAAGTTATGTTACTTTAAGAGCCGGTGTAACCTCCAGAATTTTGAAGGCTAGCCTGCAAGCGTGCATGAATTGTGTCATACAGGTGCCGAATGTCACTTTGTGGTATGGAGTGCTATGCTTGGTGCACTTGTTGTGTCAATACTAGGACAGTTATTGCTGACTGTGGATGATACTAGAGTTGCCGTCCAATGATATCCCATATGTGATCAATTGGAGACAGATCTGATAATCTTGCTGGTTATGGCAGCATGTCAACACTCTATCGAGCACATAGCGATGTGAAGGCTAGCGTTATCCTGTGGGAAAACTCCCCCTTGATTGCTACTCATTAAGGGCTGTACTATAGGTTGAATTACCAGGCTGACGAAAAATTTGCAGTCAGTGTGTTTGGGATAACCATAAGAGTGCTTCTGCTGTCATTCGAAATTGCTCCAGAGGCAATGACTCCAGGTGTAGATCCCGAGTGTTTAGGCCGCATACAGCTTGGATTCAGGCGGTCCCCTGACCTCCTTCTGACCAACATACGTCATTCACTGGCACCAAGGCGGAATCTGTTTTCATCAGAGATTACAACAGATTTCCCCTCCGAGCTCCAATGAGCTCTGTCTTGACACCACGGCAGTCGCAAACGGCAATGGTTTGCAGTCAATGGAATACAGGCTACAGGGCTCGGGAGCTGTTCTTGTAGTAAGCGATTTCTTACCGTTCTTTGGGTCACGACGGCGGCACCAACTGCAGCTCGAATGTCAGCCGCAAATGCTGTACGATGTGCCACAGCCGTACGCACGATTCGGCAATCTTCCTTCTCAGTCGTGCCGTGGCAGCTTGGAGCTCGATCTTCTTGAGGTAGTACCATCACTTGACCATAGTTTCCAATAATCATGAACGGTGGAAACATTCCCACCAAGTTTTTCTACAATATCGCGAAATGAAAATCCACCTTCTCGAAGTCAAATTGTACGACTCGTTTAAACTCGGTGAGCTGTTTGTAATGACTTCTTCGTCCTCTTAAAGACATTCCTGACTAACATGAACGCAATGCGTCCAATTTTACATAAAAATATTACTCAAGAGCTTTGCAACACGCTTTTTAAACAAGCCTTATTTGTATGTTCCGCGTGACGCCAGCTGTGCCAAACTTATGCGCGGAGCACGAAATTTCAATCGATGTCATCTTTCAGTTGTATAAACACGCCTACCAAATTTCGTTTATCTAGCGCAAGTCTTTCTTGGTGTTGGGATTTTTTTTTCCGACAGTGTATTATTTGAATTGGATCTAAAAGAGAAAATTAATTAATTCTCTAACTCAAATATTTCTTAAAAGCAAAGCACGCTCAAAACTGGTGCATTTGTTTAAGTGCTTTAAAAAAGAAGTAAATTTAAACGTACTCACTGTTAAATTCACTTCTTTCATACGTTATGAAAGCAAACGCTGTTATGTTTAAAATACTATTGATTTTTAAGATGTATTATTGATTGTTTGAAAGCAGTGTTATTCAGAGAATGAACTTCATTATTCTATTTTTTGCCTCTATTACGCAATTATCCTGCTAATTAGTTTGATATAATTTACCTCAAATATACATTTAAGCCGGTTTAATTTTTTCCTGAAACGTTTCCAGTTGCTGAAAAACTCTGATTAGCATTTTGTTTCAAACAATAGTGCACTAACTAGGGTCTCTGAATTGGACGATACTTTACCATATGTGGCGCCAACCCAGATAACATTACTTAACTTAGTCCCGTATGATTTTCGGATCCCGATTTCTGTTTCCTTTATCTTAACTTATTTTTCCGGTTTCTTGCGAAATGTCTTCCTTTAAATTTTCTGAACATGACAATATCTATTTTGATCACTGAGATACTACTAATTTGGAGGATTTAAAGTTGCAGACTTGCAGACTCTTCTCTAGTTGATTTTACTAAGATTTTCAAAATGTTAATGGTAATGCAACAAGCATTTGTTGATTGACTGAATCGCTACTATCAAAAACATCTGTCCGTATTATAAAATTAGTTTTTAAAAATTTGCATTTTGCAGTCAAAAACAAATTAAATAATACCATAGTTTAATAAATTAATTGTAATTGAAATCTTCCGGGTGTTTATGAAATTAAAAATAAAAATCATTATCTATATCGTTTGAAGTATAAACGTCTTTAATTTTTTATAGCTGTTTTTATAAAGGAGATATGATTTCAAAAATAATTTTTGAAATTGAAGATGTTGAAAAAAAAAAAAAAAATGAGCCGCCTATTTCAGAAACCAGTCAAACGCCAAATTGTAAAATTTCGAAACATAATTTTTACTGCCATCTTAAGTTTCTCGATAAGGATCACAATTTTTACACTGAAAGCAGATAAATCTTTAAATGCATTTATTTCAATAAAAAGCGTTGTAATCATAATTGAAAAATTCAAAACGATGGTATAATTTGATTACCAAAAATTTTACCCTTTGACTGTTTTCCGAAATAAGCGATTTAAAGTATATTTCCGTTGTTTATTTATAGTTTACTAGCTGACCCGGCCACGCGTTGCTGTGGCTAAAATATAGGTTAAACTATAATGTTTCAATAGAAACGAAAAACTTTATTACCGTTTTAGAGATCAACTTTATATAAATATGAGTTTGAGGTCAAAATATGAAAACAATCGAACAAAAATTTCCTAAGTTTGCTAGAAACAAAAAATCAACAAAAAATGTAGCATTTCAGTACTTAGAAATATTATATTCAAGCTTGTAACAATTGAGTTAATTAAAAATTTTCTAATTGCTATTGCAACCTTTTATTTTTTAATAATGTAGGTAGGATAGATAGTTAACCAATATTATTTGTTATTTTTTGAATTATAAGCATTTTTGATTTCAGTTTAACTCAACACTTATCGGTGCACAATATTCTTTGTTAATCTGTCTCTTGTAAACAAAAATAGATTGGACGGTTTTCCCACACGGGAGCAAGCGACCAATAGTTGCCCATGGGAAAAACATGGATTTTCTAAATCTAAACAGCAAATTGACATTGTTTGTCCTTGGGACTTATTAATGGACATGGCGAAAGCTAAACGAATGGGAAACTCCTATCATTTAAATTGGACCAAACTGAAACTGCGTGCAAAATTTGGTTAAAATCGGTTCAGTAGCTGAGGAGTCCATTAGACACAAACACAGGGACACGTAATTTTTATATATTATGAGAAAGATTATTACCTGTTTACTGCACTCCAAAAGCTGCCAGAACGTGTGCTTTATGTCGCTCAGCCATGGAGGTGTCAAAAAAGGCTTAGTAAAAAGACTTAGCCAAGAACACAGAACAGCTGGTAGATAAATACATAATTTGCAATAAAAAATATATTGCGGTCCTAAATTGAGATAAAAACTATCCTATCATTTAAGTTGGACCAAACTGAAACTGCGTGTAAAATTTGGTTAAAATCGGTTCAGTAGCTGAGGAGTCCATTGGCCACAAACACAGGGACACGTAATTTTTATATATTAAGATGTGCATATGAAACACAAACTACGTAATTTCTTCGCGTTCTTTTCATGCTCTCATTCTCCCCTGATACGTTCCCTGCAATGTTAAAGAATATACAACCCAATTTCGGAAATTGAATTTCGTAAAAATATTTACTAAGAGTGCGCTTAGCGTGTATTCAGGATGTGGTGTATGTTTCCGGAATTCAGACCATCAACACCGGTAATGATGATATCAAAGAATATGGTTTATGTATACGATAGTGAGTAACGAGAAGCAATAGATGATGCTCAGGATGTGATGATGGTAACAAAAAATGTTGAGGCATAACGATAAGATACGTCTACGTTTCTTTTGGTTCCGACCACCTAAAAATAGGCTCTGTCAATATGGGGTTTGATTCATATTTTCAGAATATCATCTCTTAAAGCAAAGATGCTCTCTACAGTGATAAAAATGAGGTGTAATTTATCTTTCTAGGTACGACTAATTTATCCAAAATTATAGCTAAGTATGACTTGTCTGATAATTTAAACTTTTTCTTTGTTGCCTATAGTATTAATTTTTTTTATTATAATGTCGCAGTACTGAACTTTCATTCTGTTGACTTCTACTTCGTCTGGTTTTCTTCCAAAAGCATTTAAAGCGCATTGCCATAACACAAGATTTCCATCACAAATTTATCATTCTAGGTACGACTAATTTATCCAAAATTATAGCTAAGTATGACTTGTCTGATAATTTAAACTTTTTCTTTGTTGCCTATAGTATTAATTTTTTTTATTATAATGTCGCAGTACTGAACTTTCATTCTGTTGACTTCTACTTCGTCTGGTTTTCTTCCAAAAGCATTTAAAGCGCATTGCCATAACACAAGATTTTCATCACAAGCGTACGCATATTTTTTTTTTTTTCAAGTAAAAAAAAGAAAAATGAGCAGACCCTTGCGAAGTATTCGCGCTTGATAGAGGTAACTCAAAAAATCGTTTTTTAAGTAATTATTTTAATAACCGGAAACGAGTTCTGAGTTGTTGATTATTTTTCGCTTATAGACTGAAAAAATCTTTCAACTGACACCTTACCAATGAAGCTCGATGACGGATTACTAAAACTATGGTGTAGCTCCCCCCCCCCCTTGGTGTAAGCAGACCCGTCAAAAAAAAAAAAGCAAATTTGAGAAATATATCAACTTCTAGAAAACTAATACATCGGGAGGGGGGGGGGGTCCCAACAAGTTGTATGCGTTGATTTTATTTGTAGCGAATGAGTTTGCGAACATTTCCGTTTTTGTGTGTGGTCTGGTTCAATAAAGCCCATGTGTATTTGTAAAAATGCGTCATAGAAGTTAGGTGCATATAAATGGCGGATACAAATACCCTCTTAATTGAATTAGGGCCGCCAAGAGGCCATGTCCAGCTACTCGACACCCGGTACCTCGATACTAGGAGCCTGGACCTGGACAGAAATTGCATAGTAACTTTTATACGTTTTATGGGGGAGAGGGCACCTCCACCAAACTAACAAAGGGCCCACTTGGCAGTGGAAGGCTCTGAATTTAATTGGAAAATGGAGAAGGATGTTCAAATAAGTATCTAGTTTTCAAGTACGTTTTGCCGCTAATAAGAATTTGAATTGTCTTTTTTTTTTCCTGCATTTTCTTGAAACCATACTGCGAACAAGTCAATAGACCATTATTTTCTAAGAAATTCCTTACTCTTAATTTTGATCAATGTTTCAAATATGTTACATACCACTGAAGTAAGACTCACTGGTCCATATATAAATGTATACAAACATACATAATTATATTGAATTGCTAGTTTAATAGATAATGCTTTCACACACTCTCAAAAGAAAAAAAGATCAAATACTTGTTCTACCCTGCACGTATTGAGGCAGTTTTTGTCGTTATGAGTTATATCACCATGGAAAATGTTACAGAAAAGTTCAGGAAGATTGAAAAGTACACCCACATTGAGTAGACGATATCTTCCGAATGCTTCTCCTGTACTATCAAAGTCAATGCAGATAGTCAGAGTAAGGGAAAGGACTCAAATGTGTCAAGTAATGGGGACAAAATCATGAATGAAAATGTTCATCCTAAACGAAAGAACTAAAATCCCACTCTCATTCCTGTTACAAAGGGAAGAGCAAGTACTATATTCCTAACGTATTTTCCTGTTCTACATAATAATGATAATAATGTTATTTCGAACTTGGAGGAACGAGTGGAAAAATCCTACTTCAATTATGCTTTTATAATATTTTAGTTAAGGTGATTTTGTGAAGGAATGCATTTATAATTAAAGTTATGTGCAATAATATTTTTACTTGAGTGACTTTTTAGCAATTTTAAAATGTTATCGTTAAAAAGAAAATAATGTGGTTAGCTGCAGAAACTCATTCAATGCGCTATTCATGTCACATTATGTTAAATTACAAGCATAAGTTGAAAATTAACAAGAGTAAATAGCTTTTTATTTTCAATTTAGCATTAGAAATGATTTTGGGTAATACCTTTTTCAATTTCTTACCGCTTCTTTGTTTGTTGCAAAGAACGCAAAACAATTTAACGCAAAACAATGTAATCAAATGTATGAAAACGTAATCTTGTAATAGCAGTTTCAATTTTTATAAAAGAGTCAGAAGTTGCATGGTGTTAGATCCGGAGAGTAATGCGAATGTGGGCAGACAGGAATGCATTCTTTGACAAAAAAAAAAAAAACTCTTGAATGAGAGTAAAATAACGTGTGGCCCGTTATCACAATAAAGCCTGCAATTGGTCAGAATTTTCTGATATTTTTTAAAAACTCTTTTGACATTTTTTTGTAACTTAAGATGAAACCTAATGATAATGTGTTCAAACCAGAAAGCAACATCTAAAAGCACAAATAAGTCAACTTAAAAATCGGCAAACATGTTTCAAAGGCATAAAGCCTCCTTTTTCAGTGCCAAGCAAGAAATAGAAAGAACCAAAGTCGGAGGCTTTATGCCTTTGAAACATGTTTGCCGATTTTTAATTTGATTTATTTGTGCTTTTAGACGTTGCTTTCTGGTTTTTACTAATTCTCGCACAAAGTAAACTAATGATAATGTGTTGTTCGAAATAGTTGATATGATATTTTAGAAATGTCAGATATTAGGCTTCGATGTTATGAAACGGTTTTGTTTAGTAAGTTTGCAATTAATGCGACAGGTTTGTAAAATTGAACTAATATTTAAATGTCTTCAATATACCCTCAGGCACATTGAAAATAGCGACCCAAGAAGAAAACATCGGATTGAAATGAAATTTAATACACATAATGATACAGATGAGAGATTCACTTGATCTTAAAATCAAGACAATTGAACGAATACAGGGTGTGCAACGACACAAATACAGAGCAACATCAATAGCGCGTTGGAACACCTCTAGCTGCAATACATGCCGCCACACGATCCGGCACTGAGTTGATTAGATGCCTGATGTGGTCCTGAAGTAGATGAGCCCACAAATTTGTAACAGCCAACTCCAAATCACGCACAACGTGACACGACGGCATCTGAAGTTTTAGCTGATCCCACACATGCTCTATAGGGGATAAGTCGGGGGAACGGGCCGGCAGTGGAAGAGTGAAAATGACGTTGGAAGTCTTGAGCAACTCTTGCTTAATGCAGACGAGCATTATCTTGCTGGAAAATTATCCCTGGGAGACCATTTAGGAAAGGTCCTACATGGGGTCGAAGAATATCATCAACGTAACGTTGGCCGGTTAAGAACCCCCTTCCTGATTTAAGCACCATTTCGGCGTGTATGAGCATGGCACAAAACTTGGATCATTTGCATATCACATTACGCTGTACTTATTTGCCAAGTTTCGACATTGTACAGATTCCCTGTATTTGTGTCGTTGCTCACCCTGTATTCGTTCAATTGTCTCGATTTTAAGATCAAATGAATCTCTCATCTGTATCATTATGTGTATCGAATTTCATTTCAATCCGACGATTTCTTCTTGGGTCGCTATTTTCAATGTGCCTGAGTGTACTTTAAAAGACACATTCTTAGAGTTACATGGTTCATTTTTGAGGTTGGTTTAATAGTTAGAAAACTACGTTATTTACAATATTTTTTTCCTTACTAGTTATGCTCAAATCTCACGAAATTTTACTTAATTTGACGAAAAGTTCATTCAGGACATTTTTCACAAAGCGTCAAATGCGATGAAAATTTCGGGAAGTTTGAAGATGCCTTTCTGCGAGCACAAAATTAAGTAAATTATACCCTGTGTAACGAGATCTGGTGGCTCAAAGTAAAATTAATTTCGCACTCTCCGAACTTTTACCATGATGGTTGTCACAGTTGCGGCGCTGTGGACTTTTCCCCCACTTAGCTTTTGCAACAATGGTTAAATGCCTGCGGTTAAAATTACTTTATGCGTAAACTATTGATCTATTGAAAACTCAACGTAAGGGTCATTTATTATAATGACTAACGTAACATTCAGAGCTGATTTTGTAACTGTTTTTACTTGTAACTTAAAAAATAAAAATATTTTTTAGTTATGCTGGTGGATTTACAATGTACATGGTATCTATGTATCATTTTTGCTAAGAATTTAAAGCAAAATTACTGACAGTAGATACTTTTTCAACCAAACTAGCAGCGTGACTAATGTAACATTTTTGCAACCCTGAAAATGAATGCTCATGTTGTGAGGCAAAAATTTCTCAAAGTTAAGCAAGTATTAAAAATGGAATGATACATTTGAAAAATGTGTAAAGTTGGCTTTTAAAAATATAAAACATTCATTAAATCTTAATTTTTTTAGTCTTAAGTGTCACTTTTGCTCAAGATGGAGTGTGACTAACGTAACCATCGAATAACAATGAGTGAACACACGACAAACTATTTATTATAGCTATTTCTCAGTGATAAATATAATACTTTTCCAATTTTTCTTTTAATTTCTTATGTTGTATGATTTTTATTTATTGATTGATTTATTTTTGACTTTTTTCACTTCGGTATTTTTTTTTCTTCGGCGGAGGTAGACATTTCTAAGGAATGACTCGTAAATAAAGCACAACATTTTCTTAGAAACATTTGCTGTATTACTGTATGACTAGATTTGTTAGAAAACGTTAAGAAATAACTAAGTATAACTAATTTCCTGCTTTTAATGGCTGTGTTGAAAATTTAAAATGCAACGCAACACAATGGACCAAAAAAAAAAAAAACTTTCGAGGAATGACATATATAACTCGGTCGTCGTAAATTGATTAGAAATACAGTCCTTATTTGTGGGTTGGATGGGGAAGGGAGCTTCATTGACATAAGAGTAGAAAGCAATTAAAGAGAACGTTTTTCAATGGGTGCCGAATAAAATAGTGTCAAAAAGCTTTCCGAATCTGTCCGTAAAATAGAAATTTGTAAATATTTGGAAATTTTTACACACAAAAAAAGTTACAAATAATGAAATTCATCTTGTAGTATATTTCCTTTTTATCTTTTTGTGTATCTAAAATTTGTTACTATATTTTCTTTTACGAGAAACCATAATCTTTTTAAAAATATGCAACTTTAAACAATATGTGGCAAAAGAGGTTCTGCAGCAGAAATCGTACCACACTTAGCCGAATTGAATCTCTCATACTTCGGATTCTTTTCTTTTTTGATTCGAAAAAGCTTTCAGTGCAGGATAAAATACGTTGGCAATGTCTTTTGCACTTCAATATTTTCAACCGTCTGCGCACATTGCATTCACCAGAGAACACGAACATTGTAGGATTTCTGTTTAGTTCTTGTTAGTATGTTTTACTGGCTTTCGATGGGAAAACTGAACTTTAATGTTTTGAGATGCACATATATTTTGGACAGAAATACTCCAGTCCTTCGTTTTGCAGAAAAACATTTCTTTAAACCAATTCTGCGGTTGGAAGATAAAAGGCAGTAACTGCAAATTTTCCTTTTTTCTTTTTTTTAAACATTTTTATCAATTATTGTGCTTTAGATATGTCGTACAAGCTCGTTGATTTGGTTTGTACTGAAAATAAAGTATGAAAAGAACGTCCAATTCCAACATGTCTCTGTTGTTAGTATGGAATCCGAAACTCGTTTTTTCAAATGTCTCAAAAACTTAGTAACTCTAGATACTGCTTTTTACCTTCCACGGCAAAATTACAGCCTGAAGTTTTTTCGTTCTTTTACAGTATTAAAATTTTTCAGAAAAGCTGTTGGGTCAACTATAGCTTTTAAAAAACGCAGTCTAATATATATATATATATATATATATATATATATATATATTTATTTATTTATTTATTTAAATCACTAAAGTTCTCGTCAAATCTTTTTTTAACCCTAGACGTAACAAGGAAGGAGTAAAAGTTTGACGTTTTTGTGTATCTGTCTGTGGCGCTTTAGCACCTAAACGGATAAACCGATATTGAAATTTGATCGAGAGTGTTTTTAGCTATGTTGCATCTTCGGATGACATTAATAACGATATCAATCAAAAACCATTAAAACGATTTTTGCGATTTTTGAATTGTAAACATACTTGAAATTTTGAAAAGATAGAACCAACATAAAGAAGAAAAAAATATGCGTCTGATATAATGAGTTTGGAACTTCCATGTTATATAGAACTCGAATTACAAGATTTTTTAGCAAATGCGGCTAATCCTTTATTCATGCGATTGGAAACCGATGTCACTGTTGGCCGACAAGGAAAGAAAATTCAATGATGCGAAATGTTTATCTGGTGCCATTTTCTATTTGTTAACAATTAAAATGCTTGTAATTGCAAGTATTAAAGTACATAAAATGAAAAGTATCCGCAAAAAGGGAAAGATTACATGCGGTACTTTTATCTAGAAATTGTACTGCAAGAAAGCAAACAAACTGAAAAGGTGAACATCTGTATACCAAGTAGCACACTTCGTTTTTTAAAGGTTGTAAAATGGTTATTAACTTTGTAACAATCGCTTAAAAACGTTTATAAAACGTTTAAAGGTTATTTGTGCTACCTGGGATTATACAACGTATTTTAAGTAATGAGAATATTTTTGCCCTGACGTGGCTGTACGCTAGACGGCACTCCGACTGGTTGTAGTCGGTAGTGGGGCCTTCGACGTTGATAACTCTCCAATCGGCAGTCACCTGCTGGCTTTGGTTAAGACAGGATCATGGATCACACGTGGCGTAGACATTTTTAAAAAAGTGTGTGCAAGTTCAAAATGCAACAAAGCATTGTTACACGATCAAATTTTGCGTGAAAATGATTCAACAAGCGTACGGCAGGAAAGCTTATCGCATGATCAAGTTTTTAGATGGCACAAAATATGTAAAGAAAGCTGGAAGAGCGTGGAGGACGAGCCTTGTGCAGGTCCCCCGTCAACATCAAAGACCGTAGAAAACGAACAATGTGTGTGACATTTGATGAACACGGACCGGTGTTTAAGTGTTCGCATGATTGCAGAATATCTAGGAATGGATAAGACAGTTGTGCACAGAATTACCAGTGAAAATCTTGGGACGAGGCAGATTTGCGTCAAACTCGTGCCGAAATTTTTAACGGACGTTCAAAAGCCAAACCGTGAGGCCGTTTCAAAAGATATTCCACAGCCCCTACAGCCCCGACCTTGCCACCCAACCCCAAAAAGACCTTTTTCTCTTACCCAAACTGAAAACTGCCCTCAAAAGATGCATCTTGGAACCCTAGATGATGTCAAAAGGGCTTGCACGCATGCCCTGAAGAATGTTTCAGTTAGGGATTTCCCGGGAATGTACCAAGCATTTCAAAGTCACCTGTTAAAATGTGTTGATACTCAAGAAGCATATTTTGAAGACTGCTAAAGTTTTGTAGCGACATCTCTAAAAAATTATTTTTTGCGGGTGTATTCTCATTACTTACAATACACACCCTCTACATCGTCGAATAGTAGGCGAAATTTAATTGAAATCAACGCCGTGGCGTTGACGCGTAACGAAATGACCAAAATGCAGAAATCAATAAGTTGTAGTTTTCAGAACTTCAGTAAAAAAATTACCACACTATTTCGGATAATAAAACTGAAATGCACAGAAATATATTCTCACAGAAAAGTGAAAAAGATAGAAAGGAAAAATATTAGTAAACAACTGAAGTTGTCAAGACCAATGTTTATAGTAATATCCGCAAGTAGTGGAAGATTAAAAAACATTTAGATTGATGGGCCTTTAAACATGAATTTGGTAAGCACTTAGGCAGTTCAAAATGACAGTTTTCTAAATGCCTTGGGTTGAAACGTGAATGAGAATGGAGAGAATTTTCTTTTCTTGACTTCAATTTTACTGAAGACTATTCCGGAGATTTATTTTTCTATCGCACAAAAATTGAATATGTGTTTGCTATTTCATCCTGCCATCACCACTACGATATTGCTTCTGATATTGAAATTTTTCTGCATTGATGGCGAAAGTAAGAATCTTCATATTCAAAAATGGCCACCGTTTTTACGATTTTCGATTCGAAAAAGAAAAATGTCAGTGAAACGTTTGCATGGATGGTGCAGCTGAAATTGCTAGGATAGAAGGAAATGTGACATTATTATTGAAAGATGACTTCTTTAACACCGTTGTGAAATCGAAGAATGTAGATACAAAGTGACACGTAAATAAAGTAGTTTCAAAAATAAGTATGATGTCTGCTTTTTTAAAAAAAAATAGAAATAAATGTTCTACAATGAACTTGTCTTCGAAAAGTATACTTTGTGCGTGATATTTCAGAATGAAATGTTTACTATAGTAACTCTACCAGTTTTTCAAAATATTTTTCACCGGAAATATTTCACATTTCGTTTTTAAACAAAGAACTGGGGTAGCATATTTGTCAAATGTAAAAGAAGATATTATTTACCGAACAACATTTGGAAAACATTAATATATTAAGTTAAACAAATTATAAATGTTTTCAAGGAAAACTATTGGACTGCGTCTATTTTTCATCCCTTCGTTATTCGTCGATTGCAATTTTCTAGTACACTTATTATTAAATGAAAAATGATCAAACTTATTATTAGCATATTAGCCTATTTTAGAAACTCATTTCGTAATACTAAGGAATAGTTGCTAATCCATTGAAGCAATAGCATGAATTGTGGGAAAACAATCCTTGGGATGATTATAATTTGATTCCAGAAATATACAGTTTGTTCAAAAAGTCTATAGAACTATTCTTTGCACTTGAAAAAGGAATTTTAATGAACTCTATTTTAATATTTCAAGGAAAATGAACACAATTCAAAGTGCTAATTATCTGTTTTCTTATTTTTACCTCCCCCTCCCTTTGAATTTAACAGTGAGATTATAAGCGGAATCTAACTTTTATAGAACATGAGCAAGGGCGGGTGATGGCTGAGGGGGTGGGGTCGAAATATTAACAAAATCTATACGGCGTAAGGCTCATTTATTTCAAATCTGGTGCAAAAATAATTCACGCTGGAGTATAAGTACTGAAAGAAGGTATCCGTAAAAAAAGTTTTTGTCTCCCAAATGCATGAGGGATACAATTTTCATTGAAAAACACCACCTGAAGCTCCTATTCTATTGGTGTATTATTTCTCGAGAAATTCTTAAAAATTCGAATTTTTGAAAGTGTTCCAATGCTTTTGAGGATCTAGTGTGTATATATGGTTTTTTTTTTCGAACGAAACATCATCCTCATCCAGTGGCGTGCGCAGCCAAATCGTTTCAGGGGGGGGGGGGGGGCTGAGTTGAGACTCCTCAGAGATGGGAGGGGGGCTCATAAAATGTAGCTAAGGGAAGCAAATGTTTCGAATTTGTGATATCAATGTTAATTTAATATGATAAAAATACATCATTGTTATATTTCCAATCGTTGTAATAGCTATACAAAATAAAAGCGCTTTAATGAAAACAGAAAGTGATAAAAATGAAGTTCGAAATTTTTTCTTTGCTGACGGTGATGTTCTTGAATCACATGCTTGCAATATTTTGGAAAATGTGTGCTTTAACATCATTAATTTTGCGATTATTTTTCTTATTGTTCCTAATAATAGGTTTCAATCAAATTTGTTAAAATATAATTAAAATATTTAAGTGAATGAACAAGCATTAATCGGTGTTTCTGAAACGCATATTTGCAATAAAAATGAACGAAATTGAATTAGGTAAAATTATAATAAACGTGACATACAGTAAAATAGACGAGTCAAATGTAAAAAATAAATCATTTTTATTATTTTCTTTTAATTTTGCCGAATACTTATTTTATCTAAAAAAATTCTGATGCTGTGGCTTTAAAAATAAAAGAAGAAAAAAAATATTAAAGCTTACGTACAAAACATTTTGAAAATTTCGGAGGGGGCTGCAGCCCTATCAGTCCACCCCCTGAGTACGCCACTGTCCTCATCAATAAAATAATTATTGACACTATCAAGAATTTAGTTCTGATAAAAGAACTACATTGAATCACTAACCACTGGTAAAAGCTTTTTCTCTTGGAGATAGCTCTTTGCAAGATATTTTTGTAGTTAGATAAAAAGGCGGACCTAATGGGTAAAGTTCACATTTGAGTTAGAAACTAAAATTAAAGTTAGCGATGTAATTCTGTTAGGAGGTATAAGAGTTGCTATTTTTGTAAAAATCTGGATTTTTGTAAGAGGATGAATTATGACGGTTTTGTTAGAAACAAAAGGATTACTGCCATCTTTAAAACCGCGCCTAGCACTCGGGTACCATTCCTCTTTAAAAAGGGGAATGGGTTGTGAGTCGGAACTTTTCGAAGTTTTCAATTTAAAACTTGCATTTTTTTGCTATCCTTTTGACATATTCAACTAAACTATGTGTTTGAAATTAACATCGTTTTCTACGTTGTTTGATACGGCTCAAAATGCTTCTTATTATTCTTCCCTTTATTGTTATCTTACCTATCACCCCTATTTTGGTAAGATCAGAGAAGACCTGACGCATTCGTAAATACGCGGAAGGTTTTACCTAAGAAAATCAAAGAGTACTTACCCTGTGAAGACGATGAGTTGCAATTGAATGACTTGTTGATGTTACGCAATCAGGGCCTGATTACTGAATAGGCCAACTAGGCCGCGGCCTAGGGCCCCACAATTTAGGGACCCCCAAATGGCTAAAATTTTTGTAGTCAATGCCTAAATTTGTTTTATCCCATGCTTAAAATTGAAAAGATTCATTATGGGGGGCCCTAGGGCCCCGTGATATCTTAATCAGGCCCTGTTCGCAATGAATATTTTGACGTGTCAATACGTATTTTGGTCATTTCACGAAAAAGCCGCCTTCTTGTCCCGCACCTAAGGCTTTTTTTTCATTAAAAGTTAGGGATTTTAATATTTAATGAACGAAATTTTATTGGTTAAGAAGTTACGAACTGGTGTGGAACTTCTTAAGCAAAAAAACTTAGTTAATTACCTTTTAAAAGTACTGCTTTTTCGTAAAATATATAAACGTAACGTGCGGGAGAGGAAGATGGATTTTCCATAAAATTTGCTCAGTTACACTTTATGTAATTCAACTACAATTTCAAATCTCACAGGAATAACCAACCACATAGAAATAACTGCTGCTTAATTATGAAGGTTCATCTTTGCCAGATCTCACTAGAAAACTTACCAAACGTAACAGTAATTTGTTTGAGCCTAGCAGCGTGATCCTACTAATTACATTTTTGACCTTTATTCAAATGAGTTACAAAGTAGATTCCACTAGTGGATTGAGAGCTCGGAGCATTTTCGGAGGCCCTTTTGTCCATCACAGAACCAAGTAAAATATTTATTATGCGCATTTATTTGTGTTCTTCGCTGTCAATATGATCAAGGGGGATACTCGCCATTGCGAGTAACTGGCACACACAAGACTGTTTTGATGAGAACTCAATCTCAATCAAACTTTCGATACCTTTTGAAATCATACGATTCAACTCTTAAAACAGCTATCGGAGTTAGAAGTATCTGTGCCACATCGTCATCAGAAAAGGCTTGAGGAAAGTTAAATGCAAACAAAATATTGGTTCTTACGTTTTTTAAGACCAATTAACCCTCCGCGTACGGCTCCCGCGATTTCAGCGGGGTATCAGTTTCGTCTCAAAAGCACGGGCCACGTGAAAATCGCGGGCGAAGAATTTTTTCTCCCTATTTCAATACGGATTGCGCTATTTTCCCGTGTAGGTTAAAAAAAACATCATATTATGCTTATTTTCGCTGCTAGATGACACTAGAGGATTCTGGATTTTTTTTTTCCTCTTGCTTGTTTTTTCCCGCGCATTATTGTGTGTGAGCTTTTTTTTTTGTCTTTCGCGCGAAAAGCATTTATGAAAGATATGGATTTGCCGCGTGTAAGCGGTGGAAATAACCAAAATTTCTGTAATATTTTTTGAGACAAATTGTTTAAAAATTATATTCATCTATTCATCTGATAATAAAAATATCGCGTGAATTTTTTAACTTATAAACCATGCCCGCTGAAATAGCGGGCGCCGTATTATATATATTTTGAAAGCGGAAAAGCTATTAAAATTCTTGGATTATTTTAAAACAGTTAATAAATATGTGAATTGTAACATATGTGATAAAGAAAATCTAAAAAAATCGCCCCGTATTTCAGGACCGGAAAGTATAAAAACTGAGCCGTACGCGGAGGGTTAACAAAGTAAAAACAGTCTAACATAAAAATATACTGATGGACAATTACGGGGTATACGCCCAAAATGTCGCGGCCGAAATGTCGCGGGTCAAAATGTCGCGGCCAAAATGTCGCCGAGCCAAAATGTCGCGGGCTAAAATGTCGCGGGCAAAAATGTCGCCGGTCCAAAATGTCGCCGAGCCAAAATGTCGCGGGCTAAAATGTCGCGGGCCAAAATGTCGCCGGTCCAAAATGTCGCCGA